>SJYC01114283.1:0-13983 GCA_006408675.1 Madoqua kirkii | reverse complement strand
CTTTTTTGCATTTCTTTTCCATGGGGATGGTCTTGACCCCTGTCTCCGTACAGTGTCATGAACCTCATTCCATAGTTCATCAGGCACTCTATCTATCAGATCTAGGCCCTTAAATCTATTTCTCACTTCCACTGTATAATCATAAGGGATTTGGTTTAGGTCATCTAGCAGTTTTCCCTACTTTCTTCAATTTAGGTCTGAATTTAGTAATAAGGAGTTCATGATCTGAGCCACAGTCAGCTCCTGGTCTTGTTTTTGTTGACTGTATAGAGCTTCTCCATCTTTGGCTGCAAAGAATATAATCAATCTGATTTTGGTGTTGACCATCTGGTGATGTCCATGTGTAGAGTCTTCTCTTGTGTTGTGAAGTCGCTCAGTCAGGTTCAACTCTTAGCGACCCCATGGACTGCAGCCTACCAGTCTCTTCTGTCCATGGGATTTTCCAGGCAAGAGTACTGGAGTCGGGTGCCACTGCCTTCTCCGCTTGAAATAGCTACTGTGTGCTAAGTCATTCACCAGTAAAAAGTGTGACTGCCTTGAAACAGTTGTGTTATACAAGCAGGCATTCTAGTCAACAGCTTTGCAGAGCTCCCAGCTGACACTTACCATCAGTTCTCACTCTCACTGTGATTGAGCAGTCTTGGATATCCACCACAGATGAACTCATATAAGTGTAAAACTTTTACCAACGCAAACTTGGGTCTGCTTGCCTGTACACAGTAAAGCCAACCTACTGGCACTCTTCTTCCTACATTATTTGTTTTGTTATGGGAAAGAACTGACTTCATTTTGATCTGTTTCTTTTACTTTAACCTTGTTTCCCATTGCTTTTGATCTCTAAAAAGACACTGTTCATACCTAATGGATGGCCTTGGGGAACCCTGCTCCTCTGCCTGAATGTTTAACCAAAATGCCTTCGTTCAGAATCCTGTCCACCTATTGCTGTCTGCAGGAAGGAAGAAATTAACTCATCTCCTCCCTGAGGCTTGCCATTCCAGAAAATATTTGTAAGATTAATGGCCTTTTATACTTTACCTCCTCACCTCACCTCCTTCCTCACCCCTATCTCTGTTTTATAAAAGAACCTGGCGTCCATACTCCAATAAGATGGTTATTTTGAGACATTAGTCTGCAATCTTCTTGGTCAGCTGGCTTTCTGAAGAAAGTCCTATTCCTTGCCTCAACACCTGGTCTCTCAGATTTATTGGCCTATAGTGTAGTGCAGAGGGGACTGGGATTTGGTAACAGTTTATTTCTCTTTCTTGAACCATTGCCATAAACAAATATTGTAAATTTTTTGTATTATCTCCCATGTTTAAAAACAAAGCAAAATGAAAAAACTGCCTCAACTTTGCATTCTGCTTCAACTACCTCTTCATTCCTAGGGCATATTTGCTCTCCATCTTCATTCTTCACCTCTCATTTTCTCTTCAGTTTACTACAGTCTACCTTCAGTTCACATTACTTCACTGATACTGCTCTTGTTAGGTTCACCAATGATCACCAAGTTATAAATATTGCCAAGATCCTGACTCCCTGTCCATTGATGCTGAATAGAAATAAGCAGACAGAGTTTGAAAGAAATAGACAGTGTGGCTTTATTCCTTTTGCCAGGTAAGAGGGAGAACACAGGAGACTAACAGCTCAAGAACTCTGCCCCACTCACCTAGGGGGGTTAGCAGGTTATATAGACTGGGACTCATTGTCTGGGGTAAAAAAATGATAAGCCTCAAACTAATGAAGGTCATATATGTAGAGTACATCATGAGAAACCCTGGGCTGAAAGAAGCACAAGCTGGAATCAAGATTGCTGGGAGAAATATCAATAATCTCAGATATGCAGATGACACCACCCTTATGGCAGAAAGTGAAGAGGAACTAAAAAGCCTCTTGATGAAAGTGAAAGTGGAGAGTGAAAAAGTTGGCTTAAAGCTCAACATTCAGAAAACTGGAAGAAACACAAGCTGGAATCAAGATTGCTGGGAGAAATATCAATAACCTCAGATATGCAGATGACACCACCCTTATGGCAGAAAGTGAAGAGGAGCTAAAAAGCCTCTTGATGAAAGTGAAAGAGGGGAGTGAAAAAGTTGGCTTAAAGCTCAACATTCAGAAAACTAAGATCACGGCATCCAGTCCCATCACTTCATGGGAAATAGATGGGGAAACAGTGGAAACAGTTAGACTTTATTTCTTGGGGGCTCCAAAATCACTGCAGATGGTGACTGCAGCCATGAAATTAGAAGACGCTTACTCCTTGGAAGGAAAGTTATGACCAACCTAGATAGCATATTCAAAAGCAGAGACATTACTTTGCTGACTAAGGTCCGTCTAGTCAAGGCTATGGCTTTTCCAGTAGTCCTGTATGGATGTGAGAGTTGGACTGTGAAGAAGCCTGAGCGTTGAAGAATTGATGCTTTCAAACTGTGGTGTTGGAGAAGACTCTTCAGAGTCCCTTGGACTCCAGGGAGATCCAACCAGTCCATTCTGAAGATCAGCCCTGGGATTTCTTTGGAAGGAATGATGCTAAAGCTGAAACTTCAGTACTTTGGCCATCTCATGAGAAGAGTTGACTCACTGGAAAAGACTCTGATGCTGGGAGGGATTGGGGGCAGGAGAAGGGGACGCCAAGGATTAGATGGCTGGATGGCATCACGGACTGGATGGATGTGAATCTGAGAGAACTCAGGGAGATGGTAATGAACAGGGAGGCCTGGCGTGCTGCGATTCATGGGGTCACAAAGAGTCGGACACAACTGAGCAACTGAACTGAACTGATGTGGCATGTGACACCTTCCCCAAGCAGGGATGGAACTGTGCCCCTTACATTAAGAAGCATGAAGTCTTAACTGCTTGACTACCAGGGAAGTCCCCAAACCCAGCAAATATTTAAGAAAAAGTAACTCTTTAAAACCTTAGTGTGGCTCAATGGTAAGAATTCACCTGCCAATGCAAGAGATGCAGGAGATCCAGGTTCAGTCCCTGGGTTGGGAAGACATCATCTTTTGAATGAAAGGGGCCATAATCATTATATGGATAAACTAATATCCAAAGAAACAAAGTTTAAAAATGAGGTGTGTTTTTTTTTTTAATATATATGGTACATATAGAGCTTTCCAGGTGCAACAGTGATAATCTGCCTGCCACTGCTGGAGAGGCCATAGACAAAGGTTTGATCTCTGGATTGGAAAGTTCCCCTTGAGTAAGAAATGACAACCCGTTCCAGTATTCTTGCCTGAAAAATTCCATGGACAGAGAAGCTTTAGTCCATGGAGTCACAGAGAGTTGAACATGACTGAGCACATTACATATGATTAACATCCTAGAGGAATAAGATAATGTCTGTTTTAATAGAAACGTATTCTAAACAACTAGGGATCTTTAAAAGGAAGGTTGTAATTATTGAAAAAGTCTGAAAAACTTAATAAATGTGCCGAGTAACAGTAAAGATATAACTAAAGGTTGATTACTTAGCTAGAAGATACAACTAAGGATCCTCCTAGAATACAGCTTAGAAAGGACAGATAAAAAGGTAAATATGGCTGGGGAAAAATTCAAAGGTTTCAACATTTGCCTAATAGGAATTTCAAAAAAAGAATAGAGAGAATAAATATTGATAGAAATGAAGGGAAAAAAAAGATTTCTAGGAAAGATAAAAATCCTCAGAATAGATGGGTTGAACCATGTCCACAACTTGCAGATACAGAGGACAAACCAGTGGTCACCAACGGGGACAGGGAAATGGGGAGAGGCAATAGAGGGATAGGGGATTAAGAGGCACAAACTATCTATTAGGTATAAAATAAGCTCCATGGATATATCATAGGGGCTTCTCTGGTGGCTTAGCAGTAAAAATCTGCCTGCAGTGTGGGAGACTGGGGTTCGATCCCTGGGTCAGGAAGATCCCTGGAAAAGAAAAGGACAACCCACTCCAGTATTCTTGCCTGGAGAATTCCATGGACAGAGGAGCCTGGTTGACTGTAGTTCATGGGGTCTCAAAAGAGTTGGACATGACTGAGTGACTAACACTTTCACTTTCAAGGATATATCATAGAACACATGGAATATAGTCAATACTTTATCCTAACTATAGATGGAGCATAACTTTTAAACACTGTAAACAAATCATTTCATTATACACCTGAAATGTATACAATACTGCGAGTCAACTATGCCTCAATAAAAATCAGTCAATAAAAAGTTTCTCCACTTCTTTCTTACCGACAGACAATATTATCAAGCCCTAGCCCTCCAGAGGCTCAACTGCAATGCCGCAGAATTGGAAACCCTGCTCGATGGCTGAGTGTCATCCGCATGTTTTCAGAGCGCTTACTGAATGGAGTTCAGATCCTGATATACTGGTTAATGCTTCCTTCAAGCTTCCTTTGCGAACTTGATCTTTGCCTTCTGTAACCCAATGTTCCGTGCCTTCCCTTAGGAACAACTTTAGCCATGTTCCACAGTCTGCAAAATTTATCCAGGCACGGAGCAGTCTTTGAAATCAAAGGCACACCATGCTCAGACCTACTCTAAATGCTGCATGAGTTTCTGATCCAAACTTTTGATCTGCATTTGTTCCCTGTTCCCTCCCTCCTGGAGTCCTGGTCCAGATGGCACTTTTCATTGGTGCTGTGCCCCATTCCTGCCACAGAACAACAAAGGTTTTAATTTCCAAATATGGAAGCAGTGTTTCAGGACTGACAGTATCTACCACGTAAGGTAATGTATTCCTCAAAATATTTCCAAGATTTGGATGTCTGTTACAACGGATCACTCTTCAAGTCTGTGTTTGTTGACTAAAGTATAAATATTTTAGCAATGGATTCACTCATGTTTTAAAGACACTATGCACTTACGAAAACACAAGGCTCATTATCCATAGACTATTTCATGTAGCTTAGGCAAAATACTTCTACATGTAGTAAGGGAATACAAAAAGGTTAACAGATGGGATGTATTTGCATTAGTGTCTTACTCATAGAAGTAAGGAGGTGAAACCTTTTTTCCTTTGGAAGTTACTTGGCAAATAGATTAGAAATTATAATGATGAGAATCCAGTAGCAGAATTAGAGCCAATTCCCATTTAAGTGCCCCCATGCAGTCTCATTTACATAAGGGGATGGGGGGCCAGGGAGGAGGAGGAGAGAGAGAGAAGCCTAGTAGAAAGAAAATGTTGTGAACTTACTATAACAAGTGACACAATACGTAGAGACTTCTCTGTAGTCCAGTGGCCAAGACTCTGTGCTTCCAACGCAAGCAGCCCAGGTTCAATCCCTGGTCAGGGAACTATATCCCACATGCCACAACTAAAGATCTTGCATGGTCTTTTCATTGGTGCATGTTGTAACTAAAACCTGGCACATCCAAATAAATAAAATAAAAATAAATATTAAAAATAAGTGATACAATATGTGACTAACCATATTTTCAATTAAAACTCCAAGCCAAAACAATCTGCATGATAAATTATTGAAAGGGGCTATCCAAGGCACTAGAAGAGATACAAAGAGTAGCCCATCTCCTAAAGATATAAGATAACTCCTCTGCTTAAAAGAATTCAATACCTTCCTCCACCAGGGTTCAGTGGGCCCCATGACCCGGACACTGAGCACATCGCCTTCACCCCATAATCCAGGAATACCAATGACATTAGTCCTTTTTTTGAGAATAAAATCACTTCATTTATTTCCAAAAGTGTAGAGGTGGGACAGCAACATGATAAAAATTAAGGTCAGTTCCCTATGTATCCATTCTGCCTCAGGGGAGGGACAGTGGCTCCTTGGGCCAGCGTGTTCTCAGTGAGAGGGCTTCAGGTGGTTGGATCCCTCATTGCCATGGCATCCCTCAGGTCCATCACCAGCCAGAGCTGGTCCCTCTTGCCCTGCCCTCCCCTGGAGCTATCTACAGGTTAGTGGGTTAATATCCAGATGCAGCAGCTCTGGATCTTCCCAGTGGCCACCAGGTTCCCCACCCTCTCACTTTCCTGTCCCCTCAGCTGTCTGGCCTTCAGCCCCACCCCCTCCTTGTCCCATTGGGTGCCCCCACCACCAGCAAGTCCCCAGCTTCTCGGGGTCACCCTCCTCTGGAACTCCTTCCTTCTGTCTGCTGACAGTCAGGCCATGGAGGTCTCAGTGACTGATCCCAGCTCAGCCCACTGTGGGGCCTGGGGAGGCTGCAGAGGGGGTGGGGGTGGGAACAGGCCATCCCATGGCCCAGTCCCACCACCACCCCCAGCAGAACGCATCCTGTAGCAAAAGGTTAAAAAACAAGTAAAAGACACAAGAGAGTGATAGACCGGGAAAGAGCATGTCCATGTGGGCAGCGCCAATATGGGGAGGGGCTGTGATGAGCTTCTGGGCTCCAGTGCCCACTTGCAGCCTGTAGGGCCTAAATCTGCACCAGCCAAGTGGCCAGGGACTGGCTGGCACTGCTTGGCACTAACGGAGCACTCTAGGGGAGAGTCCAAATGCTCCAGAACCTTGGGTCTCCCAACCAGAACAAATATCTGAGCCTACAGTCCGGCTCAGCCCTGGCCTGCCCATTGCTTCTGCTGAGCTCATCTGTGGCCCTTCCCCTGTGGACCCAAGGTCACAGGCTCTGGACTTGGGAAGTGGGGGATGGAACTGCTGGAGCCCTGGGTAAGAGGGCTCTGGTGGGGCCAGGACATTTCAGAGGCCTGAGCTGGCTGCAACACAGCCAAAGGGAGCCTGGCATCAGGGCCAGGCCTCTGGACATCTGAAGATAAAGTGGGGCCTGCAGAGGCGCCCCCAGTACCAACCCAGTGGTGGGAAGGAGACCCGGGGAATCAAGTACATCACCTCACAGAAGGTGAGAGAGTGGGCGGCCATCCAAGGGGGTGGAGCTGGCCTGCAGGCCCATGGAGCCGTCCTACCTGCCGGGTGGGACCCAGCCCTGCGGACCTCAAGAGCAGGTGAGGGAGAAAAAGAGGATGGTGTGTGGCCTGGAGGCCAGGCTGCAGGGGGCTCATAGGCTGCACCTGTGCACATCTGGACTGGCAGATGCTTAAGGACAGAGGGTAGAGGTGGGGCTGACTGGCCGGGACCCAGGAGGGAGGGTGTCAGGAGGAGGTGTGAAAGCCTTGAAACCAGACAGCAAGAGAGGAAAGACCAAGCCTGAAGTCTGTGAGCCTCGCGCCACAGCCTCTCTGAACAATACCCCACCCTCCCCTCCAGCCTCCACCCCCACCTGCTCCTCCCCCACTGTCCCTGTGAGCTCCCAGAGGGCTGCAGCTTCCTTTGTGGAGGTAGGCATCCAGCCACAGCTGCCCAGACTTCCTCAGGGACCCGATGCCACCTTGCAGGGCCTGGAGCAGTGGCTTCTCCAGGTACTCAATGCCGTGCTTGGCACACAGGGACCTCACCAGGGGGGCAACCTTGAGCAGATTGCACCGGGGCATGGTGGGGAAAAGGTGGTGCTCGATCTGGAAGTTGAGGTGCCCACTGAACCAGTTGTTGAAGAAGGACCGCTCCACATTGCAGGTGGCTGCCAGCTGGCTGCTGAACCAGTCTCGGTGGGGCTCTCGGTCAATCTCCATGACGATGTGATTCATCTGTGTGATCCACACAAACCAGTGGCTCTCCGTGAAGCTGATGAAGTTGAGGAAAAGGATGGCTTAGGACAACATAGAAAGGGATGTAGCTGATGAAGAAACAGATATAGTAGCTGGTGACCCAGGCCAGGTCCACCCAGTCCTTGCAAACGATAATAGTCGTGATCATATGGTACTAGAAGTACAAAGGGATGAGCAGCAGAGGCCAATCAGGAAGAAGCACTCATGCTGGCGGCTGTAAGGCAGGTATTTCAGCTTCTTCTTGCCTACTCAGTGGGCTGCCACTCGCCCAGGACAAACACGTGCAGCCTGTTCACATCCGGATCCTTGCGGAAGATGCTGGGTTTGGCGTGTTGCTGGAAGTGGCAATGGTTCCACCAGCTGGCAGAGCCACCCTTTAAGTGACTGATGATGAACTTCTGTACGATGTGATTCCACACGGACTTCTAGTAAACAGAGAGGTGGCTGTAAACGTGTTGCAGCCATCCAGCCTGGGCCTGAGAGGTAACAAGGACGAGGGTGGTAATGATGGTTGGAATCCGGCCATTGCCAAAGTAGAAGATAGTGAAGCAGGCGATGCTCTCCATGGCGATGATGTGGGCCAGGTGGAGAAGGAAGAAGAGCTGGTTACTCTTGAACAGGTTCATGACCTCAGTGGTCTTCCTCAGGGCCTGGAAGTCCTCGATGATCTGGGAATTCTTGCCGTGGTTCTAGCTGGGCTCCTCAGGGGCCAGCTCGCTAATCAACAGGGGCTTCATGAACTTGCACACAAAACCGAGGTTGCGGTAGAAGGCCAGGAAGGTGTCTGTAGCATCTTTCCTGGCGTAGTGCCCGATGACCCGCTGGCCCCGCCGGGTGCCGGCTGGACCATTTGGTGATGTAGATCTTGCGATCGATGACCAGCCACTTGTCATTATGCAGGTTGTGCTTCTGAATCTCCTCCCAGCGGAAGGCAAGCTTGGTGGGCCCCTTGCCCTGGTTACCCCACTTCCCCATGCTCCCTGGGTGCAGTGAGTGCGGTCCGGGCCCTTCTCGCTTTCGACTTTTGTCTTCTCTTCCTCCTCCCAGGACATCCTCCGACATCCTCCGGAGTATCCTTCCCTGCCTTTCCTCTCTGCTTCCAAGTGCCCCCAAGCGGTCCCCTCCCTCCGCGCCCCACCTCCCCCGCCCCCGCCCCCAGCTTGTTCCCAGGACATCCTCCGACATCCTCCGGAGTATCCTTCCCTGCCTTTCCTCTCTGCTTCCAAGTGCCCCCAAGCGGTCCCCTCTCTCCGCGCCCCACCTCCCCCGCCCCCGCCCACAGCTTGCAGTGGACTTTTGCCACTAGAGAAAACTCCTGGGTAGCTCAGGGCCTCGAAGCCTCCTCTGCCCGCTCCTCTGGCTCCCCCAGCCCCCCCAGCCCAGGGCTCCGCATCCTCCCACGTTCTCCTCTGCCTGGGTTTCCACAGTGATCAGCAGAGCGACTGCACCAATCCGGGTGTGTTACCCCTCCTGCTGTTGGCCCAGGAGGATCTGTCGAAGACCAGTGGGCTGGGGCAGCGGTTCCCGGGTCCCCGGCCACGTGGAGTCCAGAGGGTTTGGGAGGCCGGTTACGTGTCCGAACTCCTTTCTCCCCCAACTCCAGCCTGGGGCGCCCGAGGAGATCCAGGGGAGCCAGGCGGGCAAGAGGGGGCGGTGGTTGGGGTTACGCACACGATGGCTACCCATACTCCCGTATGTGTACCTGATGCCCGCACAAAGAGGGCCGCACGGCTCCATGCGTTTTGCGGTGGGGCAGTATTCTTTTTTTAATAACTCTTAGATAGGTATCACATCATGTTTTTTGTTGTTTTTTAAAAATATTTACTGTGGCTGTGTTGGGTCTCAGTTGCGGCACACAGGATCATCATTGCAGTGCAAGGGTTATCTAGTCGTGGCATGCAGGCTTAGTTGCCCTGGGGCATATGAGATCTTAGTTCGCAGGCCAGGGATCAAACCTGCATCTTCTGTATTGGAAGACAGATTCTTAACCACTGGACCACCAGGGAAGTCCCCTACATTAGTACTCTGTTATGTTACTTTTTCTTATTTATGTACATGCTGTTCAATAGCTTGTCTACCCAACCAATAAGTATTAAGTCATTCTTCAAAATCTGACTCAGCACCTCTCCTGTAAGAGAATTTGTGGGAGATACCTTCAGTTGGTACCACAAAAATGTGCCTTCAACAAACCATGCCCTCTTTTATCAATAATGACTCTTCATTTGAAAGGCAGCTCTTGGCTAATTCCCAAGGCCTGGTAAAGGATGAAAGCCTAGACCATGTACATCAAGTGATATTGCAATTTTGAACTATCATGAATTAGTTGTTAATCTGATTCGTCAAATCACAAAGTTTACTATATACAGCAGCATTCCATCATAAATTAGAAATTGTAGAATTGTAGGGACTTCCCTGGTGGCCCAGTGGCTAAGATTCCAAGCTCCCAATGCAGGGGGGGGCCTGGGTTTGGCCCCAGGGAACTAGATCCCACAAGCTGCAACTAAGAGTTCGCATGCCGCAAATAACTCACAAGCTGCAAATAAAACCGGGTACACAAATAAACCAACTAGAAATTCTACAATACAGATCAGACTCAGCATGTCTGGAAAAGACATCTCTCCCCTCAATCCCAAGGGGTCACTGGGAGTTTTCTTGTAATCAGTTAAGAAAGGAGAAAAATGCCTAGTCCTGGTAACAAATCACCATATGCCTTTCAGGTCACCCCTGCAAAACAATGGTTAGTGTAAACCCTCCCCACAAGGAAAGCTTTGGGTTGTTTGTTTTGTGAAAAAGGAAAAGCCACTGAGATCTAGATCGACACTGACTCATGGGCAAGAGCTAATAGCGCTGGCTGGCTAGTCACAGACTTGCAATCAAAATTGGGAAATGGATGGTGAAGGTGAGCGGGGGAGAGATATGTGGGTGGACTCAGAATGCACAAGAGGTATGAAGACATTCACCACAAGTATCACTTCTGAAGGAGGCTCTCAATCAGGTAGACAAAATGACCTGTTTAATTTCTGACAGAAGCCTCTTTCCTTAGCCTCTTCGGTGTTTGCTCAGTGGGTCCATGCAAACAGTGGTCATCGGAGACCTCCCTGGTGGTCCAGTGGTTAAGACTTTGCCTTCCAATGGAAGGGGTGTGGGTTGGATCCCTGGTCAGGGACCTAAGATCCTACATGCTTTTTGGCCAAAAAATCAAAGCATAAAACAGAAGTAATATTGTAACAAACTCAATAAAGACTTTAAAAATGATCCACATCAAAAAAAGTCTTTAAAAAAAAAATAGTAACAGGGATAAAGGCTGGCATCAGCTTATCAAAGCTCATCCAGCTACCGTATCTGCTGAGTGTCCAACGTGCCAACAGTAGAAGGCAACACCAACCTCCTAATATAAAATTATTTTCCCCTCAAAATTAAACACATAAAATGACTTTCCCAGAGGTCCAGCCAGTCACCTGGACTTACACTGGCCTTCCTCCATGATGGAAGGGGTGAAAATTTGTCCTAACACCTTAGACTCATTCTGGGTATACATGTGTCCTCTCTACCTAAAGTGCTTTATCCAGCCCCTCCATGTGGACTTATAGAATGTTCTAACTGTTGCCATCGGTATCCCACTCACATGCTCCTTCCAGAGGAAATATTTTAAGGCTAAAAAAGAATAGTAAGGGTCATGCATATATATAATTGATTGGTCTTTCCCTCCAAAGGTAACTGGCTTGATAAAACAATAGAATGGCCTGTTTAAATATTATCTACTGCACTAGCTAAGAGACCTGGGAAATACTATGAGGTTGGGATGCCACCCTATAGAATACAATATATGCCTTAAATCAGTTTCTACAACATGGTTCTATGTCCTCCAGAGCCAGAGTTCATGGGTCCAGGAACCAAAGA
The DNA here is from genome assembly GCA_006408675.1 of Madoqua kirkii. NCBI lineage: Eukaryota > Metazoa > Chordata > Mammalia > Artiodactyla > Bovidae > Madoqua > Madoqua kirkii. Next base: position 2,492 of record SJYC01114283.1, on the reverse strand, counting down.
GAGAAGGTAAAAGTACTCCCTCTCACTATTATTATCTAGTGAATTTTTTCATCTTCCTCGCAACTCAAAGAAATTTCGTTTCCTATCAATGTGACTTTGAGCTCAGTGAATTTAGACATCTTAGTGCCCAAGGGAAACACAGTCACTGTTCTGATGAATTCTGAAGCTGACCTCTGACCTTTCTGAAATTCTGATGCTGCTGAGTTGACAGAGGAAAAAAGTTTCTCTCCTGGCCAGGGAAATTGATCCCAATTACCAGGAGGCAATTGGATTGCTGCTATATAACAGAGGTATGGAGGACTCTATGTGAAAGACTAGAGCACCTGCTAGAACTCTGGCCAATGGAAAACTGACCAATAGCCCTGATCAATAAAAAATTGCAGCAACTCAATTAAGACAGACATCCAAGGATGCAAATCCCATGGGAAGAAGGTTTGGACCACCTCTCTAGGAAAAGCACACTATTTGGGTGAGACATTAACAAAGGAAGCATTAGGCTTTTTGTTCAGGATTGGCTCCTGAACAAAAGCAATAATGGCTACCAGTTAACTCTTGTAGCAATCTACAGAAGTATTAATATTAATAGAAAACATAGCAGTAATACTTTATATTATTTTTCCCTTTCTCCCCCACATCCTTATGATTTTACAGGAAGAACACTGGTGATTGCTAACATTTTCAGCTGAGAGTACAACCAAATTGATGATATACGTATCAGTGATTAACTGACAGGACAATGTTTCCTCTGTTGGGACACAAACGCTTACCTGAGTGAAGGGCAAGAGTGGATACAGAGGGAGGTAGAAAAATGGACTATGCTCCCCAGATCTAGTCTCCCCTCTCCTCCACCCTGTTCTCTGCTTCCAGAGGTCTCTGCTGACCTCTAAGAACCACAAGAACCACATCAGTGAACTTCCTTGCCTCCTGATGTCTGGTTGAGGAATAGCAGATCAGAGGACAGAAGTAGAGTGAGATGAGATACCTGTATCCCCCATCTAAGATTTCAGCTCCATCTAGGAACCCTGATTGTCTCTTTTTCTCTAGATTCCAGTAACTGCTTCCTTCCATGGAACCTTTCTGAAGCCCTGCACTCTCCCTTATGGGCACCCTGACCATGGCCTGTAAAGATCTCATTATTGTTGTTGCTGTCATTTAGTCACTGAGTCATGTCTGACTCTTTGGCAACCCCATGGACTGTAGCCTACCAGGCTCCTCTGTCCTTGGGATTCTCTAGGCAAGAATACTGGAGTAGGTTGTCATTTCCTTCTCCAGAGGATCTTCCCGACCCAGGGATTAAACCTGTGTCTCCTGCACTGGCAGGTGGATTCTTTACCACTATTGGATCCTCTTCAATTTACTCAATAGCTATGCCTTCTGTTTGTTCCTGTGGCACTGATACAAGCCTCTTTCTCACCCACTAAGATACGAACTCCTTGAGGAAAGGGGCTGAATCCAGTCTAGACAGAGTTGGCACAGAGCTGTGTGAAATGAAAATATCTCCTGCCATATTAATAAACAAGAAATGTCACAGCCATCAGCGATTTCTAGCTTCCAAATGTGAATGAGGGCTCCCAAAACTACAATTCAGGGGATGCTGCCAACCCCCTCCAAGGTGATTGCTGAGGAGCTGGGGGAACACAAGAAGCAAGGGTGGACAAGGGAACAAACAGGGTTGGCCCCAGAGAGCTGAGGTGCATATGAAAGGAATGAAGTCAGTGAGCCCAGAGGCTCGCATCTCCCCATACATACAGCACTAAATTCTCTTTGATATTCAGACTGCCTGCTCCCTTTGTTGCAAACATTTATATAGCCTGACTTCTCCTCCTGCCTCCTTTGAGCAATTTTCTCAGAGCTACTGAGATGCTGTCTCCTAGGCTTGGAATCCTAAACATTCCCACCAAATAAAATGACTCTCTACTTTCAGGTTGTGACTGTATTTTTTAGCTCACAGCTGTCTCAGCCTGACACAGAGAAGGGCTACCTTTTACAGACTTAGTCCAGCCAATGAAGTACCTCTTGATAATATGCACAAAGAGATGGTAACTCCCCACAGGTGGTCTTGTGTAAGAAAAAGAAATGACCTAAGCAATTTGGGGCAGTAAGAAAATATGTTTATAACAGCTTGGGGACAGAAAGAAAGACTTCAGCTAAAGGATATCTCATGATTACATTTATCATGAGATAAAAGCATTGCTATTTGGTTTTTATATGATATTTACAATGTTTTAATATAAGAACAAGACAGGGTATTTTTAGACAAGGCTACATAACCCCAGACAAATCATAATAGGATCTTTTTTTGTTTTCTTAACTCCAGGCCAATTAGTTGAGGGCTAATTTAGCAATGGAAGATGCTTCCAAATACTTAACACATGACTCAGCTGTATAAATAAGTGGTGGCAAATGAAGCTGAACAAATTTCTCATATGTTCTGATTTGGCCACTGGTGCACACAAAGATTTATACAAAGCTGACTTCTCTCCATAAAGAAG
>SJYC01114282.1:0-47624 GCA_006408675.1 Madoqua kirkii | reverse complement strand
CCCATCTGATAAACTTAATACCACAGAGAAATAATGCCAAAGGCTCAACTCAGTTGCTATCTGTCAGACAGATGAGGGTCTAAATCGACTGAAATACTTTGCTTTATTTGTTATATCTAGATTCATTTCAAATAGCTGTAGGAAGTACTGAATCTGATTTTGCAATGATAATTTAAGCAAAACCTCTGTGATGGACTAAAATGCTCTGGTATTAGCATTTGTGGGACTCTCAGGTCCTTAGTAAAACTATAGGGTTTGAGGTTCAATGAAAGGAGGATTGGTAAGCCTTCACATTCATAAAAAAGGAGTTTAAGATTCCTATGGCAAAGTGGATTAGTCAATAGAAAACTCACACATTTTTATGGCTTTATCTGACCAGTCCTATTGGCAAACAAATAAGGCACTTTTGTTACTACTCTGCCATCCTGGGTCAATTCAAACCACACCTGTTTAGAAGGGTGACTAGAAAATTTCTACAAGTTTTTACCTGCATCTCCTCATTCAGAGTAAGCAAGAATGTGTTTCTATATCATATTTGTATCTCGGGTTTCAAAGCCCTACACAGGGGAGTCAAGTCAGTTTGCTATTTTATGGGTCACTTTGTGGAGTGAATGTCTTCTTTTACCTTCTCTTCTGCCTTTTTCCCCCCTTGTATAAAGGAAACGACATTGCTTTAAGTCAGGCTGTTTGATTCAAATTCTATTAATAATATTCCCTTAATTTTAACTATGTTTTTAATGCTAAGATGCTCAGTTTCCCCATTTATAAAATTGGGGTAAGAATAATTGTTTTACACAGTTGTTATCATGTATATAAAAAATGCATCAGTTCAGTCACTCAGTCATGTCCGACTCTTTGCGACCCCATAAATTGCAGCATGCCTGGCATCCCTGTCCATCACCAACTCCCGGAGTTCACTCAGATTCATGTCCATCAGGTCAGTGATGCCATCCAGCCATCTCATCCTCGGTCGTCCCCTTCTTCTCCTGCCCCCAATCCCTCCCAGCATCATAGAAAAAGTATCTATTTCAACACCAGGTATTTAATAAGTGGAAGCAGCATCATTATCCATGTTGTTATTATCACAAGTACCCCATCAGGACTTCTAAGATACTAACATGATTTTGAGAACCTGCAGTATTTAGGAAAGCAATTATTCAAAATTATTCAGGAAGGCAGGGTGACTCACTAGTAAGTCAGTTGCATTTTATTCATTGGCATGTACCTAATGATGGTTAAGACAGGCTTCTTCTCCAAGCCTTTCTACCATATAAAATGTCTGTATAATGTCTAAGTAGAATTATTTTTGAACAGCAGAGAGCCAGTGGAGGTGAAAATTTAGGTGAGGTCTGCAAAAACTAAGATAATCCCAGAGCACTCAGAATTCAGAAATGAGTTTTTCATTTGTCAGCGTTGGTCCAGATTTCAGCATCCTCTGTGAGCAATTAATAGCTTTCGCTATTGCCATTTTAAAATAAAACCTCCTTGAAATGATTTTTGCCATTTTTCTTGCTATAATTGTTGCCATGGTTCATTTAGCCAGCATCTATATCTCTCTTGTCCAATAAATAAACAAAATGTTCAAATCACTTGACAGCTATCCATGCAGTTTCTGGATAAACAGAGATGCTTTAAGCATGAAACTGTATATCCTCAAGTTCCAGCCATATTATAATAACAGTGTTGAAATTTTTCACCTAAAGAATTAGATAACATTTTACAATGAAATTAATATATCACATCATTTAACATCTACCTTGCTTCACTTGACCCCAAGACCATATCTAACAACAAATAATTTGCCCCATTCTTTCAAGGTGTCAAATGACTTTTTTCTGTATTTGAATGATCTGATCTAAGAGAAGTAGCTTGGAAAAGCATTAGGAGTGTCAGGTTTTATAACAAACCATGTGGGCGGAGGGTTTTGTTGGTTTTTTTGTTTTTCTTTTGGCTGACAGCAAACAAGTCTATCTGAAAACACATAAGCTCCAGCAGGTGCCCAGAGCTAATTTGGTTTGACACTATTTTAAAAAAGCACTAGCTAAGTTTTATAACAAGTCATAGTGAATGGTTGTATTGTTTCTCTGTCTTCTGCAACCCAGGGACCAGTTTTAAAACAGGACCCTAAGCAGAAGGCCATGAATCTAAAACACCCAGCTTCTTAAATCTTCTCCTAGATCCCTAGAAACAAAATGCTTAGAGGTTTACACTTGACTTTGCACTTCGCACCTTCCACCACGAAATCAAAATCGCTGCACTTCCTGTCAGCAGTTTTCATTTAAATCTAGTGAGTTTCAGCTCTGGCCAGCAAGGATGATATGAAATGCTTGCCAGCAGCTAGACTCAAGATGGATTTGTCGATCCAACCACCTGCTGACGGCATGTATTTGGCTCCCAGCATTCACAGTGGATACTCATCATGATATTCACTCTCCCTATGGACTCTCACAGCAGACACATCAGTTGGCATCTCCTACTAATACTCCCAGCTTAAACGCCCACTTAGGTGTGGTGTTTGAAGAGCCCTTCATTTTTAATCTCTCTGATACATGCGATTAGCCTGGCCTTTCCTCTCTCAAACACAGAAGTCCTATTTGGATTAAGATACAAAGACTAGATTTGGAGAGTTGTTTTTCATTTGTTCTCTTTTTGTCTGTGTGCAAGCACAGAACTCACTAATTTACTGCCGAGGGTAAAATATACATTTCTACTATTGAGTTGGTAGGTACAATGTTAAGGGTCAAACTTGGATTTGAATTCCAGCAAGTTCACCTGGCAATGTCATCTTAGGCAAGTGTGTCATCTCTGACAAGATAGAGATAACAGCACCTACCTCTGAAGATTGTTAAAATTAAATGTGATGATATATGTAAAATGCCTAACATTAAGTCAGGTTTGTAATAAATGCTCAATAAATTCTAGTGGCTAGAATTCTAGTGTTTAACTTTTTATTTTATACTGGGGTATAGCCAAGTGATGGTTTCAAGTGAATACGAAGGGACTTGGCCATATATTCACATGCATCTATGTCCCTGCAACTAACCCCTCCCTTCCAGCCTACCACATAACATTAAGCAGAGTTCCAAGTGCTCCGCAGTGGATTCCTGTTGGTTATCCATGTTAAATACAGTAGTGTGTACCTGTCCATCCCAAACTATCCCTTCCCTCAATTCTCACTCCTGGCAACCAGAATTCCTTCTCTAAGTGTATGAGTCTGTTCCTGATTTGTAAATAAGTTCATTTGTATAATATCTTTTTAGATTGACTTAAGAAAAAAAAAAAGTGAAAAAGCTCATCTGACTCTCAGATAGCTTTGTAACAGGATAGAGGCACCCAGCATTAGCCTCCTCTTGCAGACTGGAAAATGGCAGTGCAGAAAGGTGAGGCAGTTCTCCCAAAGCCTTACAAGAGGGAAATAGCCCAAACTAGACCCTAGATCGTCTAACCCTAAATCCAGTTCTTTTTCTCCAATTTTATTATTTGCGGTTTGACTTTGTTAAATATCCTCTGAATCATTCAGTGGAAACTGACTCTCCATAGCCTCCATTCTCGGCAGACACAGTAAACAGAATTGTGCGTCGATGATAGGGACAATGACAAGCCGTTCGAGTCATGTCCACCCTGGACCTGCCGGTGCAGCCAAGGATTACACTGGGGGAGGACATGGCTGCCTTCCATGCCATCAACTTCAAAAGACTGGGGTATTAGGGCCAGAGGGACTTGGCCTCAACCCAGGGTTAAGACGTGATGAGTTCAGTGCTGACATTTTGAGGCTGAAGACACAATAGGACTTGTTGCCTGGTCCACTCCACCCTCATTCAAAGGGCTGGCAGCCCCGGGTGGTGCAGAATGGAGCTACCACAGTTGGCTGTCACCCTTGTACCCAAAACTCCAGGTCTCAAAAAAGCTGCCCAGTGTCTCATAATTTTAAAAAATAATTTTTTTATAATACTCAAATTTTCCTATTTCCCTTGACTTTCACTTTCCAGTCATACTGGACTATAGACAAATCAAGTATTTAGTAAGGAGCCTGAAGTTCAGACATGATAGCTGGTAAGACACGGCACTGAAGGGGAAGCCAGGCCACATAATGCCTCATCCTGAATTCTTTGCACCGCCTCCTGCCTCCTGTCGTAGCCATGGGAACCCAGCCACTGTGCTTCTTGGTCTCCCACTAGGAAGCATAAAGGGGATTCTATAAACATTTGCTGAATCGATGGTACAACAAAGGGATAATGAGGAGCTATGTGTTCCCGTTTCTACACATTCTGCCTCTCTTTTATTGTGAATGAGATGCCCAGCAAACACAGCTCAAATAATCAACTCATTTTTGTCTTGTCATACCAGTTTGTCATGTTACCACCAGCCAAAGCAGTAATGAGCCGGGTCAACACCCCCGGAGCACTCCTGTGGAAGAGATTCTCAACAAGGGAAGGTTGCATAAAACGTCCTGAAAGGACAAAGAAAAAACCCACAAAGCTAAAAGACCACAAAATTAATGTACCCCATCCTCGTTTAGCAGGCACTTCCAGTCTCTTTCTCTACTGATGACCTAGTGTTGTTTTTATTTTTTGGTTGCTAAGTCATGTCCAACTCTTTTGTGACCCCATGGACTGCAGCTCACCAGGCTCCTCTGCCCATGGGATTTCCCAGGCAAGAATACTAGAGTTGGGTTGTCATTTCCTTCTCCAAGGGATCTTCCTGACCCAGGACTGAACCCACAGTGGAAGCCCCCTGCGTGGAAGCACAGAGTCATAACCACTGGACCACCAGGGAAGTCCCTGTAAATATAATTATTGAGCACAAAGTCATGAGACGGTTTGGTCAGCTCAGTTAAGAAGTCAGACTCATCAAGTTTGAAAAGCTGGAACGTGAAAAAACCTAAGAAAGAAATTATGAGAGGTCTGAAAAAGCAAAAGAGACAAAGATGGAGAGAGAGAAACGATGGGTCCAAGGACTATGCCAATGATAACCAATAGTGACAGAGCATGTTCCTGTTAGTATGTCTATCTAAACTTGAGTCAACAAAAACCCCTCCGATCAAACAGAATTGCCCTTAATATTCCTTAGATTGCATTGTTATTGTTTATAACAGATTCATTAACCAGGTTATCAAGGCCCTCTTTTGTCAAAACATCCTTTATCAGATTAGCAGGAGTCTGGAGCTCCACTACTGGACTGCTAGATGGAGAGAGAGAAACGATGGGTCCAAGGACTATGCCAATGATAACCAATAGTGACAGAGCATGTTCCTGTTAGTATGTCTATCTAAACTTGAGTCAACAAAAACCCCTCCGATCAAACAGAATTGCCCTTAATATTCCTTAGATTGCATTGTTATTGTTTATAACAGATTCATTAACCAGGTTATCAAGGCCCTCTTTTGTCAAAACATCCTTTATCAGATTAGCAGGAGTCTGGAGCTCCACTACTGGACTGCTGGTCACCCCAGCACTTGTTTATAACATTTCCTGTTTCATTGTGACAAGACAGTGCTCCCTTTGGCAGCACATATACTAAAATTGGAACGATACAGAGAAGATTAGCATGGCCCCTGCACAAGGATGGCATGCACATTCCTGAAGTGTTTCGTATTTAAAAACAACAACAACAACAATGTAACAAGACAGCCTTCCCAAATCAGACCTCCCTGTTATCTAATCACATTTCTGTTCCAGATTTCAATCCTCATTCAGGAACACTCAGTAGCAAAAACTTTTATAGTGTAAAGACACCTGCAAAATTTGATGGGGAAAACTGTGTGGAACATTTAGAGCCTCAATATGAGTTCTAGGAAACGTCTCTTGTCTTTCTGATCTAATTGAAGGGGATGTTAATCTCTGTATTCAACCCCACAAAGTGGTCAGTTGGCTAAGTTGTGCTATTTGACATTGTTCTCCAAAACCTCAAATCAACACATTATGTATCTATGGAAACAGAAAAGTCTCATGGGTCCTAAGACCTATAAGATGCAATAGAGAATTCTAAAGCAAACAGGTGAGGGATGACAAAATAACCACAGAATGCTAAGAGGAAAAAACATATGGGCTGCTGCTTTATTTATTTTTTGATGGAGGGCAGCAATCTGTGCTTATGAGAAATCTTAAAACAGTGCTTCTCAACCAATGTCATCACCTCCAGGGGACATTTTGGACATTTGTCGGGGTTACTGTCTCAATGGTAAGAGGACCCCAAAGCCATCCAGTGGATGCAGACCAGAGATGGCAAATGTCCTAAAGTGAGCGGGCTGATGCCATGGGGCAAAGCACTCTTCTATACCCCTGTACAATATCATATACATCCAAGGCTCTTGCCTAGTTCATGTAGGTGAAACCCTATTTACAATCGTCTAAATCCTATGTATATGTTTTAGATGCCACATCCAGCTTCTTCAATGTGTCCTCTCGTGAAGAAGTACCAACATATTCACATACTGAAATGCATTTTTTTTTTATAAATCACTATTCTTCCATTCCTCTTACGGTTGAAATTGTGTGTGTGTAGGCTATATAAATCATCTATAAAATATATTGTAGGACAGCAAAGTGAGTGTTGCATATAACCTGTGATAAAATTTATTTTCATTGTCTGTCTCCATTTCATCTACATTTATTACTGACATGATGGAATTGGGAAATTATCTATAGATGCTAATATAAGTGGGTGCAAATTTACTATCAAACAGGAGATTTATGCAGTTATAAAGCATCTCCTCACAAACTGTTTAACTGCAAAGAGAAAAATAGTACTTTACAGTGGCAAAGCCTGGAAAACACCACCTTAATCAAATGATCAAGGTTTAGAAAAATATATGTAGAGTGAGTGAGTGAGTGAGTGAGTGAGTGAGTGTGTGTGTGTGTGGAGAGAGAGAGATATCAAGAAAGAGAAGCAGAGGGGAGTAAGAGAAGGAAGGGGAAGACAGCAAGAGGAGGAAGCAAAATAAAAATGAAAGGTAAGAACTGAAGTAAACTTTTTTAAATAGTTATGATTCTGTGTGTTATATAAACAATTAATGTTAATTTTCTCTTTCATAGGTGCAGATAGACTCACGGAAATATCTAAGAACAGTGGGAGAAAGTGTGAAAGAAGAAAAAGAACAGTACAAATGTAATGGGGTCACAATTTTTAAAGACAAATGGAGGTGTGGACATACATTAACATATGTAACTTTATCCTGATTTACAAAACTTTCATAAATTCAGTGTGAGATGTGAATACAAGAGAAGCTGATAAAATTTTATACCAAACAAACAAAAGCAAATCAAACAGCTCACTCTAACCCTGTTCAGTCCACCGTACAGATCCTCCCAGCAGTCGCTGACTGCAGCTTTGCATGTGTCCCCAAACTGCAGCAGAGAGTTTTTTTCTGAGAAGCTAAGCAACAGAGTACGTTCTTTATGTGCCCATAATCATATTTTCCCAAGTACAAAATGTTAAGTCAACAATTAACCTACCAAAGCACCTTTTTGGAAAGATAGGCAGACTTCAAAAATTTCAAAATCTTTCTTGTAACCCCTGATCTGGCCTACATCTTGGGAAGAGGGGTATGTGGTACAAGGAGGGGCATTTCCCTTCGTGGGAGCCCAGGAACCCCTGCACTGACCAGCTGTCCACCCTACCCCAGCCAAGATGGTCAGAGCCCAGTGCAGTGAGCATGCAGGAAAGGGTTATATCTCCTTTGCAGTTGTCTTTTTTCCTGGCAAACAAGCTAGGTGCCAGAAACTTTACCCAGACGGCGAGGAAAAGAGAGGAGAGGAAGCAGAAGGGGAGGGGGAGGGCACGAAGGAAGAAAATAGAATCATCAGGAAAAAAAGAAAGAAAGATGAGGTCAAGATGCTTACAGTTTGAAACAACTTCAGAACCGTTACATATTTTTTCAAAGCATTTAAAGCCTCTCAAAGCTCTCAAAAGGTACAAGCCTGCAGGGAGATGACTTCCCTCAGCCTTGAAATCTTTCACTCAGCTGTACAAAAACAGAAAAGAGATCTCAGACTCAGAAGTTACAGAATTACATGTGCAAGCACTATTGCTGGTTGTGTTTCATTTCTTTGTCTAAACAGAAACTGTTCTTGCAAGTTACCACCAACCCCAGGGATGCCTTGCAAGTGTACTTCCCAGGGCTTACATCATCCCAAGCTTTCATTACACCTGTTTCTTTCTATTTGTCACACATTCCTCTCCCTTTCACCTGAACAACGGAGATACCATTTCCAAGTTCCTTAATTAAATCTTATTTTATCTTGCAACTATCAGGAAAAAAACAAAGTCATCCAGGGTCATCTCTTGAAGGTTGAGAAGCCTGAGCCACCCACCTGCTCCTGCTTGTCAAAATTAAATCTGCCAAGTGCTGAGTTGCTTGAAAATGTCCTGTTAAGTCATTTAAAGACATAGCTCTTCATATATCTAGCAAGGCATATCCTTAATTTGAGACATATGCCTTGCCATGATCACAGAACCTTTCCACCAAATGTTTTCTTTAGAAAATATAATAAGTTCCCATCTGAAAATATTATCCATGTTTCATCTTCATATTTATTCCCTTAACAAATAAAGCATTCTTGCAACTAATGAACCATGAAATCTAAACAGAAAAGGATGTTTTGTGAGGAATAACTGGCATAACATTGTCTAGTTTCAGGTGTACAACATAATGATTTAATACTTGTATATATTATTATTTTTATAACAGCCATCCTGATCAGTGTGGGGTAGTGTCTCAAGGAGCTTACCACCTGTTTTCTTCCAGGAGTTTTATGGCCTAAGGTTTCACATCCAAGTCTTGAATCCATTTTGAATTAAAGTTTGTGTATGGTGTAAGATAGAGGTCCAGTTTTCTATTACCATTTACTGAAGAGACTATCCTTTCTCCCCAGCATATTCTTGGCTCCTTTGTTTTAAATTGACCACATTGGCATGGGTTTTTTTTTTCTGGGTTCTCTATTCTGTACCATTGATTTATGTGTCTGTGCTTTTGTTTTGTTGCCAATACCATGTTGTTTCGATTACTGTAGCTTTGTAATATAGCTTGAAATCAAGAAGCATGATACCTCCAGCTTTGTTCTTTCTCATGATTGTTTTGACTATTTGGGAGTCTTAGTGATTCCATACAACTTGTAGGATTGTTTGTTCTATATCTATGAAAAACACAATTGAAAGTTTGATAGAGATTGCATTGAATCTGTAGGTTGCTTTGGGTAGTATGAACAGTTTAACAGTAATTACGCTTCCAATCCAAAGCATATATTTCCACTGATGTGCACCTTCAGTTTCTTTCATCAGTGTCTTGTCATTTTCCTACAATGAGATATCACTCACACAGCTCAGAAGGGCCATCATCAAAAGGTCTACAAACAATAAATACTGGAGAAGATGTGAAGAAAAGGGAACCCTCTTGCACTGTTGGTGGGAATGTAAATTGATACAGCCACTATGGAAGACACTACAGAAATTCCTTTAAGAAACTAGGAATAAAACCGCCATATGACCCAGAAATCCCCCTCCTAAGCATATACCCTGAGGAAACTAAAACTGAAAAAGACTCAGGAACCCTAATGTTCACTGCAGCACTATTTACAATAGCTAGAACATGGGGCCAACATAGATGTCCACTGACAGATGAGTGGATAAAGAAGCTGCAGTACGTGTATACAATGGAATATTACCCAGCCATAAAAGTGAATGCATTTGAGTCAGTGCTAATGAGGTGGATGAGGTGAGGGTGAGGTGAAGTCGCTCAGTCATGTCCAACTCTTTGTGATCCCATGGACTGTAACCTACTAGGCTTCTCCGTCCATGGGATTCTCCAGGCAAGAATACTAGAGTGGATTGCCATTTCCTTCTCCAGGGGATCTTCCCAACCCAGGGATCAAACCCGGATCTCCCGCATTGGAGGCAGACGTTTTAACCTCTGAGTCACCTGAACCTAGAACCTACTATCGAGAGTGACATAACTCAGAAAGACAAATATCGTATACTAACACACATATATGGAATCTACAAAGACGGTACTGATGAAATTATATACAGGGAAGCAATGGAGACATAAACATCAAGTCTGGAGAACAGACGTATGAACACAGAGTGGAGGGGAGGAAGGAGAGGCTGGGTTGTGTGGGGAGAGTAAATGGAAACATACATTACCATATATAAAATAGATAGCCAATGGGAATTTGCTGTATGGCTCAGGGAACTCAAAGAGGAGCTCTGTGACAACCTAGGGTGGGAGAGGAGGCAGGCAGGCGAGAAGCTGAAGCAGGAGAGGACATGATATACCTATGGCTGACTCATGTTGATGGTTAGCAGAAACCAACACAAGACTGTAAAGCAAACATCCTTCAATTAAAAATAAAGTTTAAAAATATATCTTATCGTTTTCAGAATACAGATCTTCCACCTCCTGGATTAAATTTATTCCTGGCTATCTTACTCTTTTGATGTAGTTGCAAATGGAATTGTAAATTAATTTCTTTGGTTGCTTATTAGCATATAGAAACTCAACAGATTTTTAAATTTGGTTTTGTACCCTGAAAATGTACTGAATTTATTAGTTCTAACAATTTTTTGATGGAATCGTTTGGGGTTTCTACATATAATATGTCATCTGCAAAGAGTAACAGTTTTACTTCTTCCTTTAGAATTTGGATGCCTTTTATATCTTTCTATTGCCTGATTGCTCTGGTCAGGGCTTCTAATAATGTATTGAACAAAAATGGTGAGAGTGGACATCCTTGTCTTGGTCCTTAGAGGGAAAAGTTTCATCTTTTCACCATTAAGTACAATGTTAGCTGTGGGCTTATCATATATGACCTTTATTATGTTGTGATACCTTCCCTCTAACACATTTGTTGAGAGTTTATCATAATGGATGTTAAATTTTGTCAAAAGTTTTTTCTGTAGATATTGAGATGATTTTTATGTTTCATTTTGTTAATGTGTCACATTAATTGATTTGCAGATGCTGAACCATCCTTGCATCCCTGGGATAAATCTCACTTAATGGTGGTGTATGATCTTTTGAACATACTGTTGAATTCAGTTTGCTAAGACTGAATTTGAGAATTTTTGCAGCTGTGTTCACCAGGATATTGGTGTGTAATCTTTTCGTATGGCATCTTGTCTGATTTTGTTATCAGGGTTACGCTGGCCCATAAAATGAATTTTGAAATGTTCTTTCCTCTTTTATATTTTATATATTTTGAATATTTTGGAGAATTTACCAATGAAATCATCTGGCTCTGGACGTTTGTTGAGAGGTTTTGACTACTGATTCAATCTCCTTACTAGTAATCAGTCTATTCTGATTTTCACCTTCTTCATGAGTCAGTCATGGTAGATTGTACATTTTTAGAAATTAATACCTTTCTTCTATGTTTTCAAATTTGTTGGTGTATGATTATAATATTCTCTTATGATTTTATTTCTATAGTATCTGTTATAATATTTCCTTTCATTTCTGATTTTGTGTCCTTTTTCTTGGTGAGTCTAGCTAAAAGTCTGCCAATTTTATCTTTTCAAAGAATCAGTTCTTAGTTGTATTAATCTTGTCTATTGTCTTTTTAGTCTCTGTTTCATTTACTTTTGCTCTGATCTTTGATATTTCCTTCCCACAGTAAAAGGCATTTTAAAGTTAACAGATCACTTGCAACTGCAGTGCCTCATAACAGGTTTCTATCCTTCCTTCCTCAGCAAGCATGTGGGATTACCAGAATTAGCATTTTAATCATTGCAAGTTCAAGAACAAGGCTGTCAATCTCTCCATCACATCACTGACACAATCATTCATTTTCCTCTTTTGCTGAGAGCTGCTGACTTGTCCGTGTCTTCTCTGGGCATCTCCATCTAATCCATTTGCCTTAAAAACCCACACCCCTGTCTGTCAAATAATCTAGGATATAATATTACCCTACAATCTAAGCCTTGAACAAATGCCACTGTAAACTGTGCCCTTACCAGACTGTGATTCCTAAGATTTTTTTATCAAATTCTTCAAAATGACTTCCAAAGAATCATTTCACAAAATAAGTTTAACATTATCTGTGTATGCATGTTAAGCTGCTTCACTCATGTCTGACCTCTGCAATCCGCATGGACTGTAGCCTGCCAGGGTCCCTTGTCCATGGGATTTTCCAAGCAAGCATACTGGAGTGGGTTGCCATGCCCTCCTCCAGAGAATCTTCCCAACCCAGGGATCAAACCCACGTCTCCTGCATTGGCAGGTAGATTCTTTACCACTAATGCCACCTGGGAAGCCATTAACATTATCTACAAAGTTCTGTGTTTCTGAAAACTGTACTATTTTAACCATCCATTCTGCCAAGTGAAGTCAGTTTGGTCACCTTATGCAAAGGCAGAAGCTTTGCAGGTTTCCTGCTCACTGTGGCCCTTTGTTCTGTAAACATAGTATCTCAGTTCAGTGAGGAGGACCCAAGCTCCTGCTGTGAGTCCCCTTGATCTAAACCAGATGGATAAGTCAGTTTCTTCAGACATCAGTTTTTGCATGTGAAATTAGGGAGTTTATTACATGATCCCTTAATTTCTTTATGAATCTAACTCTTGTATCTCTGGGGGTCATATGACCATGACTCAACAGGGACACCTGGATAATGGTTAACCCGGCTCTCACTCTTAAAGGCTTTGCATCTTCCAGAGCTTTCTCTCATCATCTACCTCACAGAATTTTAATAACACTCCCATGAGGCAGCACTGGCAATTCTTTTCTCCCTTTGCTAATATTGACCCTGAGCCTCTGAGAGTGACTTGTTCAGGCGTAACAGCCACAGATAAGCAAGATCTTGATTCAAACCCCAACTCAAAGTTTTAAATTCCTAGCCAGGCACTCTTTCTACTACATAGTAATGTTCCTAATAAAGTTCCTGTAAACCATCACTAAATCAGTTGTACAGAAGACTCTCATTCTCTGCCCTTCCAAGTAGATTAATCTGGATACTATCACATGCAGGTGTCTTCATTCTGAGACCTCTGTCCTGCACATTTAATCTTCTTTCCCTTAGCAACTGTGACAGACCAGCACCATTTGTTTCTTGCTTTTAAAATTTTTTTAATTAAAGGGTAATCACTTTACAATATTATTATGGCTTCTGCCATCCATCAGCATGAATCAGCCACAGGTATACATCCGTTCTCCTGAACCTTCTCCCACCTTCCGCCCCATCCCGCCCCTCTAGGTTGTCACAAAGCACCAGCTTCCAGTTCCCTGTGTCATGCGTCAAACTCCCATTGGCTATCTATTTTACACATGGTAATGTATGTTTCAATGTTATTCTCTCAAATCATCCCACCCTCTCCTTATCCCACTGTGTCCAGAAGTCTGTTATGCCTGCATCTCCTTTGCTGCCCTGCAAGTAGGATCATTACTGTCTTTAGATTTTATACATATGCATTAAGTGAAAATGAAGTCGCTCAGTCATGTCCGATTCTTTTCTACCCCATATTCTGTAGTCTACCAGGCTCCTCCATCCATGGGATTTTCCAGGCAAGAATACTAGAGTGGGTTGCCATTTCCTTCTCCAGGAGACCTTCTCAACCTAGGGATTAAATCCAGGTTTCCTGTATTGTAGGCAGATGCTTTACCATCTGAGTCACTACAGAAGTCCAGATATGCATTAATACACAATATTTATCTTTCTCTTTCTGACTTACTTTGCTCTGTTTAATAGGCTCTAGGTTCATCCACCTCATTAGAACTGACCCAAATGTGTTCCTTTTTATGACTGAGCAATATTCCATATTATCTAATCTCCAGCAAGGAGATCAAACAAGTCAGTCTCAAGGGAGATCAACTCTGAATATTCACTGAAACAACTGATGCTGAAGCTGCAGCTCCAGTATTTTGGTCATCTGATGCAAACAGACGACTCACTGGAAAAGTCCCTGATTCTGGGAAAAGATTGAGGGCAGGAGGAAAAGG
Source organism: Madoqua kirkii (assembly GCA_006408675.1). NCBI lineage: Eukaryota > Metazoa > Chordata > Mammalia > Artiodactyla > Bovidae > Madoqua > Madoqua kirkii. Next base: position 33,697 of record SJYC01114282.1, on the reverse strand, counting down.
GGACAACCGAGGATGAGATGGTTGCATGGTATCACTGACTCAATGGACATGATTTTGAGCAAGCTCTGGAAATTGGTGATAGATAGGGAAACCTGGCATGCTGCAGTCCGTGAGGTCTCAAAGAGTCAAACACAATGGAGTGACTGAAAAATAATCCTCTCACTGTGTACCTGATGTGGCCTATCTTCTATGTGTACAGAGAGAGCTCTCAGGTGTCTCTTCTTATAAGGACATGAGTTCTAATGGATTATGGCTCCACCCTTATGATCTCATTTAACCTTAATTACCTCTCTAAAGGTCCTACCTCCCTATACAGATGCATTGAGGGTTAGGGCTTTAAGATATTAATTTGACGGAACACAATTCAGTACACAGCAAATAATCTTAAGCCAAACCAACATGAGTCAAGACTATCAACCAGCCCAAGAAGTTTGACCTCCATTTAGTTGCTGGTAGAAAGATGTTGGAAATCTCAAAAGTGGTCATGGACATGTTTTCAAGAAAGGCACCATCCTTTCCATTTTTTCTGGTCTATAAAATAAGAACTCTTTTCTAGGATCCCTTCCAGACTAGTAGACCATTATTACTGACTGCATTTTACAAGATTAATCTTTTAGAATTTGTTGTTCTTTCTGATATATAGCTTATGAAGCAATTATGTCACTGAAAGATAGATCATTTTAAGGGCCATGTTTTCGTTCTTAAAAGGTTAATGATTACTTAAGTAGAGTAGCTTCTACCAAAAGAACCCAAATCCTGCTGGTTCTTAGAGTGCTGTCAAGCAAGACATTAAAACAGAGTAAGATGCACCTGGAAGATTTAGAAAAGACCAGTCCCTCTGGCACGGTTAGCTTGCACCACAAGAGTATTTGTGAACATTTTTCCAAGGCTATACTCTTATCCTTTCTCTTATTCCAAAAGAAATCCTAGTCTTTTAAAACTCCCTATCAGAGAATGGCACTGAAACATGTATACTATCATATAAGAAATGATGTGCTAGTCTATGTTCAATACAGGATACAGGATGCTTGGGGCCGGTGTACGGGATGATCCAGGGAGATGGTGTGGGGTGGGAGGTGGGAGGGGGCTTCAGCACTGGAAGATCATGTACACCACCTATGGCTGATTCATGTCAATGTATGGCAAAACCAATACAGTATTGTAAAGTAGAATAAAGTATTAAAAAAATAATAAAACTCCCTATCAGTAAAGAATCTGCCTGAAATGGAGGAGACCCAGGTTCGATTCTTGGGTCAGGAAGATTCCCTGGAAAAGGAAATGGCAACCCATTCCAGTATTCTTGCCTGGAAAATCCGATGGTCAGAGGAACCTGGCAGGCTCCAGTCCATGGGGTCACAAGAGTCAGACAGGACCTGGCAACTAAACCACACCATTCAGTAAAATATGAATTGATGAGGAGCACCGAATCCCAGAAGGCCAGAGCTGGCAGGTTGCTTCTGAAATGACTCATTTCTGACTTTCACATCACAGATGAGGACGCTGAAGCCCAGAGATGTGCCATGAAGGGCCTGGGATCCCACAGGTGCTTATTAACACTAGAAAAGTGTTGCTTGACACCGACAAGAAGTATGTTCCTAACTGGTCCGAAGGCAGAATTGCTCCAAAGCAAAACCAGCATTGGGCAGTCTTTGGTTATGTCCCAGCCAGTGTGGGACATCGGTGTGCAAGGAAAGACCTGGGGAGCTCGTCAGAAGGCAGATTCGGATTGGGCAGGTCTGGGTGGGGTCTCAGAGTCTATTACTGACCAGCCCCCCAGGTATCACTGATCATGCTGGTCTGAAGATGACAGGGAAGAGAAAGGTCATCCTTTCTGTTCAAACTCTCATTTCTCCAGAATAACTGTTTCTGTGACAGATGCAGGTCCTCTACAGGCACTGGTATACTGCCATTTGACAGAGGAGGAAACTAAGCACGAATTCAGTCAATTGCCTCATGCCACACGCTGGGAAGGGCTGGAGCCAGGATCACCCAGAGAACCAAACTCTAGCTAAGACTCCATGCTCCTAATGCAGGGGGTCCAAGTGCAACCCCTAGTAGCAAAACTGGATTCCACATACTGCAACTAAAGATCCCGCATACTGCATGGAAGTTCGGAGATCCTGCATGCCATAGCTAAGACCCCATGCAGCCATATAAATAACTATTTAGGGCTTCTCTGGTGGCTCAGTGGTTTGAAGGAAAAAAAGAAAATATCCACCTGCCAATGCAGGAGATACATGTTCTATCCCTGATCCGGGAAGATCCCACATACTGTGGAGCAATTAAGCCCTTCCTCCACAATTATTGAGCTCTAGAGTACTCTCGCCTGGAGAATGCCAAGGATGGCAGAGGCTGGTGGGCTGCCATCCACGGGGTCACACAGAGTCAGACACGACTGAAGCGACTTAGCAGCAGCAGCAGCAGAGTTCAAGAGCTGCAACTACTGAAGCCCTCGGGCTTGAGCTCCGTAACAAGAGAAGCCACCACAATGAGAAGCCTGTGCACTGCAAAGAGCGTAGCTGCCACTCGCCACAACAAGAGAAAAGCCCTCGAAACAATGAAGAGCCAGCACAGCCAAAAGTAAACAAAAATTATTTTAAAAAATAATGAAAGCAAGAGACATTTTTAAAATATTTAAAAGCAATCCAAGATCACCTCCATGCTTACACATGTCAGCTTTTAAGGCTGAGTCATTAGGACCATATTTTAAATATGTAGCTATTAAAACAGATTCATAAAAAACAGAAAAGAAAAAGTGGGGCAAGTACTCATGGGATAATGTTAAGTAAAAATATCAGAATACAAACTATATCAGACCAGGCCAGGCCCGCTGATTACCTGGCTCCATCACTCGAGCTGATACAACCCAATGCATTATGGCAATAGCAGGAAAGGCTTTCCCTTCTCTTTTTCCTCCTCCTCCCAGAAACCATCCCAAGGGAGACTTCACTCTAGCCCCAGCTCCCACAACAAACACTTCAGAAAGTGGGGTCTTAAGGGGAAAAAGGCTTGACACAGAACAAGTCTCAGTACATGGGAGAAAGCCAGCCCACAGCTCCCAGCATCCACAATTTTCTTGTTCATTCAGCACATAGTTACTGAGAACTTGTGCCATCAACCACACGAGATTTTAGGACACAAAACAGCCAAAAGCGCCTGTGCTCATGAAGATTGCATTCTAGTAGGAGAAGCTGACAAAACAGGACTTCCCTAGTGACTCAGTGGTCAAGAATCCGTCTGCCAATGCAGGAGACACAGGTTGGATCCCTCATCCAGGAAGATCCCACATGCTTTGGAGCAATTAAGCCTGTGTACCACAACTACTGAGCTTGTGCTCCAGAGCCCAGGAGCCTCAACTACGGAGCCCACACGCATCAACTACTGAAGCCTGAATGCCCTACAATGAGAAGCCCACACACTGCACCTAGAGTAGCCTGCCCAGCAGTGGAGACCCAGCACAGCCATATCAGAATACAAACTATATCAGACCAGGCCAGGCCCGCTGATTACCTGGCTCCATCACTCGAGCTGATACAACCCAATGCATTATGGCAATAGCAGGAAAGGCTTTCCCTTCTCTTTTTCCTCCTCCTCCCAGAAACCATCCCAAGGGAGACTTCACTCTAGCCCCAGCTCCCACAACAAACACTTCAGAAAGTGGGGTCTTAAGGGGAAAAAGGCTTGACACAGAACAAGTCTCAGTACATGGGAGAAAGCCAGCCCACAGCTCCCAGCATCCACAATTTTCTTGTTCATTCAGCACATAGTTACTGAGAACTTGTGCCATCAACCACACGAGATTTTAGGACACAAAACAGCCAAAAGCGCCTGTGTTCATGAAGATTGCATTCTAGTAGGAGAAGCTGACAAAACAGGACTTCCCTAGTGACTCAGTGGTCAAGAATCCGTCTGCCAATGCAGGAGACACAGGTTGGATCCCTCATCCAGGAAGATCCCACATGCTTTGGAGCAATTAAGCCTGTGTACCACAACTACTGAGCTTGTGCTCCAGAGCCCAGGAGCCTCAACTATGGAGCCCACACGCATCAACTACTGAAGCCTGAATGCCCTACAATGAGAAGCCCACACACTGCACCTAGAGTAGCCTGCCCAGCAGTGGAGACCCAGCACAGCCAAAAATAAAGAATTATTCTTAAAAACAAGCATAGTAAATAACCATACTATATAGTATGTTAATAGTTGATAAGTGTTACAGAAAAATAAGAGGGGGGTAAGGAGTGCTGGGGTGGAACAGACTGCAGTAGTCATTAGGGTCACGAGGAAGAAGGTGACACTGGAGAAAGGGCTTGAAATGAAGGAGTTCATTACACACATGTCTGGGAAAAAGACATTGCAGGCAGAGGGAACACCAGGTGCAAAGGCCCTAAAATGGAAAGAGATCACATCTGGAATGTGTAAGGAAAAGCAGAGGCCACTGTACCTGCAGTGAAGGATTTAATAGGAGGGGAATCCAGGGAGGTACAGGCAGAAAGGTCAGATCTTACAGAGCCCCTCAGGTCTAGAGAAGGACTTCGGCCTTTAAGGGAAACTGAGAGTCGCTGAGGGTTTGGAGCCGAGAAGTGACGTGATCTGACCGATGTACTGAACAACCTCGTGCCAGTCACTCTCTGAGCCAACTGAGAAGTGGGCAGAAGCCTGGAGACGAGTTACAAGGCAGCTGCAATAACCCACGCAAGGGGCACTGGTGGGTCAGACTAGAAGGGTAACAGTGAGGTGGTGAGAAGTGTAATAAGACCTGGGTCTCATGATTTCTCGAAGCTTAGAGGTAGAATGTGAGGGAAAGCGAGGAGTCAGGGATGTTTCCTGCACTTGGAAGAATGAAGTTGTCCTTAATTGATACAAATAACTCCAAGGGAAGCGGACTTGAAGGCCAGATCTAGAGTCTGCATTTAGACAGGTGATGATTGAAGTGTAGACACACACAAGAGATGAGTGACTGCATGGGTCTGGAATTCAGGGACATGGGCCAGAGATGTCCACATGGGAGCTGTGAGCACATGAGACCAGATGAGGTTTCCAGGAAAGGGAATCAAGTTGAGAAGAACAGGCGCTGTAGGGTCTGAGTCCTGGGCACATCCACAAAGAGAAAATGAAGCAGCAAGTGTCTGGGAAAGAGTCACCCATGAGTAAAGTCAGAGGGAAACCAAGGAGTTGTGAGGGTCTGGGAATCAAGAGAAAAAGTGTTGCTAAAAGAGAGTCATCAAGTATGTCAACTCTGCTGAAAGGTCAACTTAGACCAAAGCAGAGAGCTGAGCTTTAGATTTAGCAAAGTGGAGGCCATAGGTAATGTTCGCAGCAGTTTCAGGGGAGAAAGGCAAGGAAGTTTTACCTACTGAAAGGATAGGAAAATATCAATGAGAAAAGGAGAGAGGGAAGAAGTGATGGCACCTCTGGCATTTAAGGCACAGACTTGTGTGTAAGCCAAGCAGAGCTGTTCTGTGTGTGCACAAGCCTATTTTCTCATGACTCAATAGACTATGCAGCTAACTTACTGACTCTTTGTTCTCTCTCCAACTCTGTCCTGAATACAGCTTAATCTTTTAAGTGAAAGAAAAAATAATAATAAAAGGTCACCTACCAGCTATTAAGCCTTCCTTCATACAAAATCAGGACTTAATTCATTACCTGAAAGCCATGCTTGAAGGCTTCAACTTGAGGGACATTGTTCCAACAATGGATTTTTGCTTTTGATATTGTTGCCACACCTTTGGAACAACAATACAGGGAAACGCACACTGTTCTTTCTTGGGGTTAGGTCCAAAGAGGCCAGATTTCTACATTTAAGGCTAAGCTCACTCTTATCCCACACACTGTCTCCCATAAAATCATCTATCACCAGTATTTCTGCCAAGTTACCCACTTAAAACCATCTTGTTCTTTCTCACACAAAGCCATATATGGAATGCAGAAGAGATGATCTACTTAATCCCATCAGAATTTCTTTATCTCAAAAATGGAAGGTCACCTCAAAAAAGTCCTGAATAGTACCAACTCATTAGGAATTACCAATTGCTTATTTTTCCAGTTGGACCAGAAGATGAAATATTTTCTAGGAAAGACCTAAGACATAATTAATTATACTGCTTATCTTCTGCCTCATTTCGACTTGATGGAAAGAACTATCATTAACTTCTATGGCTAAAGAATAGGAAAATATCAGTAAAGCCTCATTATTTCAGATCCAACTGCTTTGAAAATAACAGTAATTAAACCTTGATTGAAGATTACTTTTGTAACATGTTTGAAAAGGGAGCACTGCAAAAAAATTAATAACAAACAGTGTTCAGGAAAGACATCTAACTCACTTAAAACATAATGTGTTTCAAATATTATGTATTGATTAAAGGAGACCTATCTGTATACTAACAGTACAGAAAGGCAGTATATATGTTTACATATGATGGATGTATATTGAGTTATGTCATTTCAAATTTAAGAGGTTGTATTTGTAATTTCTGATCTATACACACACATACTCTCACTCACCTACAGTCATGTAAGTATATACAAACAACTCACCAACCCGCACACTTTATCTGCCAATGCACACACCCACGAGCAAGTAGGTTTCCCAGATAAAATAAAATCACCAATTTGGTGGGTAGGGGGGCAGGATCCACAGCTCCCTCTATCCCTGAGTCTTAAATGGACTACTCCCCAAACTGCTTTTTTACAATTATATAATTGCAATTTTAGCTGTGTGAAATTATAAGAAAAAAATGTTATTTCTTGGCTGACTAAGAAGTAATCTATTGATGATGTATATTGAGTTATGTCATTTCAAATTTAAGAGGTTGTATTTGTAATTTCTGATCTATACACACACATACTCTCACTCACCTACAGTCATGTAAGTATATACAAACAACTCACCAACCCGCACACTTTATCTGCCAATGCACACACCCACGAGCAAGTAGGTTTCCCAGATAAAATAAAATCACCAATTTGGTGGGTAGGGGGGCAGGATCCACAGCTCCCTCTATCCCTGAGTCTTAAATGGACTACTCCCCAAACTGCTTTTTTACAATTATATAATTGCAATTTTAGCTGTGTGAAATTATAAGAAAAAAATGTTATTTCTTGGCTGACTAAGAAGTAATCTATAAAAGAGATCTGCCTCTTCTCCATGCTGGGTACATTTCCTTACCAGGGCAGATATGATCAGAATCCATGCTTACTAAATCCAATACACCAAGATTTACTTACTCGACTTGAAATAAATAATAAGCTTTCTTAAAATATTACTTTTAGGTGAGTTGTATAAGCAACCTGCAGAAGATGAAAACTGAAGGCAGTCCCTCCCAAGATGCTAGGTTTGAGAGGCGTATATTAGGAATCTTCCCAGCCCAAGACCAGCAGATGATGAAACCTGACAGATTGGCTGGCATTATCTCCCCCATTCTGGGTGTCTGTCTCATGCAATCTGCTCCCACGGGGCTGAACCATTGCCTTGTTCTAAAAACACCAACCACACACACACACACACACACCACCTCCAATCCTGGAAGCTGAAGAGCTCTCCACTGCAGTAAACACTTGTTCTCTGAAGTTTTCCTAACTGAACTTTTAGGATTCATACTGACCACACATGTACCAAATGCACAACATTCAGAAAACCTCCTCCATTGCTATCCCACAAGAGTTAAAAAAAATATTGGTTTAACAAACATCTTCAGAGCACCTGCTATGATGCCAAGCCCTGCAACAGCTATTAAAGATGTGAAGCTACATCACAGGCTGGTTCTCTCTTAGAGGAGATGGATGTGAAGGTGAAAACAATGTCGCAAATGTGATGCCAACAGTATAAGAGGGGGAAAAGGCAGCTGCATAAGACGGTTTGAGAGAAACCATCCTGGACAGGTTATTTTTGACCTGGGTCCATAGGACAAGAGGGAGGTCACTGAGGGAGAAAGGACAAGCATTCCCAACACAGCAAAGCCCTGAGATCTCTCTGGGAAACTGGAGACCTTGAATCAGGAGGGCAAGAACACTGAGCAAATGTGATTAAAGCGACGGATTGGGCAGGATGCAATTCAAATGCCACGCTTCTGTGTTATACTCAAACAATAAGGAACCATGAATGCCTTTCAGTCAAGGGCGAACAATCAAGTTACATAAAGAAAACTGTGGCAGTTTGGAGGATGGACTGAAGTGGAGAGAGGAAATCAGGAATTGAAGGGGAACTCATGCTTGTGTTCATGCTCATTCATGTCTGACTCTGACACCAAGAACTGTAGCCCGCCAGACTCCTTTGTCCTCGGGATTTCCCAGGCAAGAATACTGGAGTGGGTTGACATTTCCTACACCAGGGAATGTTCAAAACCCAGGAATCGAACCCAAGTCTCCTGTGTCTCCTGCACTGGCAGGCAGATTCTTTACTGCTGAGCCACCAGGAAAGCGCTGAAGGGGAACCAGGTTTATGCAAAGGGAAACGAGAAGGGGAGGTGAGAGTTACTCCCAAAACAAGATGAACAGAACTCAGGGACCTTTGCATGATAGAGGTTAGAGAGACACAGGAGCACAGGATGAATCCAGTGATTCCAATGACAGTGACAGATGAGACAGACTTCCAAGACTCACACGCAGGTGTGCAGGAGGAGAAAGAGAGCAAGCTTGAGTGAAGATGTCCAGAGCCCAGCACTGGCTCTCCTGTGGGTCACATGAGATCAGTAGGTGAGGGAGGAGCCAGGGATGAACAACTAACGTTAAGGCCAGGAGTCTCTGATGTTGCAGTTAAAGGCAGCGACAGAGACAGGAGGGAGATGGTGGCCCTAGAGCGAGTGGACGCAATGAAACGAGTGAATTTTCACGTTATGGCAGCTTGTGTGGAAGAACGTGATCCAACTGGAGAGAGTGGCCCCTGGGGCAGATGTTTGCAGTTGGCTAAGTCAGAAGCCCTAGTGGCTCAGAGGGTAAATAATCTGTCCGCAATGCAGGAGACTCAGGTTCCATTCCTCCATCAGGAAGATCCCCTGGAGAAGGGCATGACAACCCATCCCAGTATTCTTGCCTGGAGAATCCCATGCAGAGGAGTCTGGCGGGATGCAGTCCATGGGGTCACAAAGAGTCGGACACAACTGAAGCGACTTAGCACGCACATAGATCACAATACATCATTCACCTTATTTTATCCTACTTGTCATATAGACATTTATTCATCTCACATCATCACAAGAAGGGTGAATATAGTACAATAAGACATTTTGAGATACAGAGAAAGAGAGAGATCATATCACAAGTTTTATTACAGTATATTGTCATAACCACTCCATTTTATTATCCATTACTGTTACTAATCTCTGGAATATGCTTAATTCATAAATTAAACTTTATCATATGTAGCTATATGGGCTTCCCCAGTGGCACAGATGGTAAAGAATCTGCCTGCAGTGCAGGAGACCTGGATTTGATCCCTGGGTCAGAAAGATCCTCTGGAGAAGGGAATGACAACTCACTCTAGTATCCTTGCCTGGAGAATCCCATGAACAGAGGAGCTTGACAGGATACAGTCCAGGGGGTCACAAAGAGTCAGACATGACTGAATGACTTTTACTTAAGTCAGGAGCCATTCCCAAACCTCTTCTTCCCAAAGCCAGACCCTCACTTTCCCAGTATTGCTTTTAGCTTGAAGTGGTGAGACAGTGATAGAGGAAGTCCACTGGGAGCCGATGGTAAAGCCCACTTCTTTGATGAAAGAAACAAACATAGCTAGAGTAGCCCCTCTGTTTGCCTTGAATGAGGACACGAGGCCTAGAAGTTCTTAGAGCCAGTTTGTCACCCATAAGATGGCAAAAAGTATATTAATGATGGGATGGGGGGGTGAAAAGATAGGATGCTGTCTAGCCCTGGATTGTGGGAAACTCTTAGGCAAGAAGCAAACACAAACAGTAATAAAAGAGGAAAATCAGACTACAAATGAGTCTAGAGGAGGGACACATCAAGGCATATGCCTGGCACATGGTAGGCTGTGAAGAACATGGTTCCATCTTTGGAGATCCACAGCTCCACTAATACCTGGGGACTCTCCAGGGGACTCCAGCCATCTTGGAGAGGGATGCCCAACTCTGAGAAAAGCCATGGGTCCACTGGAATCTTTCATCGTCTGACTCTTCAAGTCTAACAAGATAGGAGTCTCAGAATGTCTGACTTTAGCCAGGTTTCATCTGAATGACCAACTCCCATGGAAGGAAGGTGGGCACTGGATAAGAAGAACCAATTAGCTTCACAGCTCCAGGGGAAGCAGTCTTGCAAGGTGGTATGGCCTCAGCAAGCCTTCTGGGTGGAGAAAGATGGCCCAGCAGCTTAGAGGGCCCACAGCTGGAGGAAACCTGCCATCTGAAAAGTGCTCATAGAATTTCCCATGATACCCCACAGTTTCCTAAGTTTTACTGTAGCCTCATCTTCCCCTGAATATCCCTTCCCTACACCACCCATTTCTGTACTTTCACCTCCCTGCACAAATTCAAAATGGAAAATAAATCTAATACTTTATGTGGTCTTAACAAATAACAGCCCCCTCAAAATATATATATGTGAGGCTTCCCAGGCAGCACCAGTAGTAAAGAACCCACCTGCCAATGAAGGAAACATAAGAGATGAAGATTCCATCTCTGGGTTGGAAAAATCCCCTAGAGGAGGGCATGGCAACCTACTTCAGTATTCTTGCTTGGAGAATCTCATGGACAGAGGAGCCCAGCAGGCTACTGTCCATAGGGTCACAAAGAGTCAGACATGACTGAGGTGACTTAGCATGCCCATATATACGAAATACATACATATACCAGAATCACATGGGAAAAGACTTAAATTGCCATCAAGCAGTGAAGGTCTCTGTAGCATGTGAGTACTGCTGTATTTCCAACATTGAGATGAATTTTTGATCTTTTATATAATATCTAAGTATTCCATTAAGGAAGAGTGACATTTTCAAATGTTTGTCTTGTACATATAATTTCAAGAGAGTCTTACCAAATTGTTGGCGAAGCTAATCTAATTATCTACAGACCAAGTATAAAGTTCAGTTAAAATTGCATTTAACACTCAACCTTATTACCAGAGAGGAAGAGGGAAGAGAGAGTGAGTTAGGGAGTTTGGAATCCACATGTACACACTGCTATATTTAAAATGAATAACTAACAAGATCCTACTGTAGCGCACAGGGAATTCCGCTTAATGTTACATGGCAGTTGGATGAGGAGGGAATTTGGGGGAGAATGAATACATGAATATGTATGGGTGAATCCCTTCACCCTTCACCCAAAACTAACACAATATTGTTAATCAAGTATGCTCCAATATAAAATAAAGTTTTCAAAGAAAGAACAGAGAATGAAAAAGAGTTCTTGTGAAAACAAAACACTCTACCTTAGTGGCCTTGCACACACGACCTGGTGGAGAGGAAGCCCTAACTAGAAAGAGTGTCACCTACAGACCACACACTAAAAATAGTCTTACTGTCGATTTTAAAAGCATGTTCAGGCAGACAGGCTAAATCACCTTGAGACGTAATTTATTTCATCTGAACTGACCTTTAACATTTTTGAAGACTTCATTGAAGCACAGTGGGGATAAAAAATTCTACAACACTGGCAAGGCTTCCTACCTCTTTTCGTTCTTTAAATATATCTTACATCTCTATTATTAAAAATTCTGTTAAATTGTATTAACTCATTAAACACATATTTGTTGGGCACCTACATGGGCCAGACCATCTGTCTGGCAATAGGATTAAAGTGATAAACAAGTCCAACCTGGCCCCTTGTCCTTTCACGATTACAATATTTCTAGAATCTGGCCATTTTTCATCACCTCCACCCGGGGCAGCTTGGTCAGAGCCACCTGGGTTATTACTGCAAGCACCTGCTCACTGGCCACTCTCACTCTTCTGAACCCACCATCTCTTCTCAATGGAGTACAGAGGGAGCCCTTTAAGCCAGCAGCCCCCAGCCTTTTCAGCACCAGGGACTGATTTTCATGGAAGAAACCAGTGCGGCGAGGGGCAGGGAGGAGATTTATTATGCACTCTATTTCTATTACATCAGCTCCACCTCAGATCATCAGGCATTAGACCCTGGAGGCCGAGGACCCCTGATTTAACCTAAGTCAGATGATGACCCAGCTTTGCTCTAAACACCCAAAGCTTCCATCTGATCCAGAGTAAAATCCAGAGTCTTTAGTGCAACTCCCTTTTCCAACTGCACAGCCTCCAACCCCCATCAGTCATACCGGCCAAGCTGCCTTCTTGTTCTTCCTCAAATCTGACAGGCCTCAGGGCCTCTACACTTGCCAGACCCTCTGCCTGAATGCTCCCCTTTTCAAGTGCCTGCATGACTCCCTCCCTCCAAGCCTTTACTCAAATAGCCCCTCTCAGACACCATCCCTTCCCATCCTCCCTCCTTGCCCTGCTTTACTTCTCTCCAAGGTGCTTGTCACTGTCCAACACACTAAGAGCAGGTGTTTGCCTGTTGACTGCTGTCCTCCCCAGTTAGATTTCAAGCCCCATGGGGACAAGGACTTGTTTACTGCAGAATCTCCAGAGCCTAAAACAGTGTATGTCCAGTATTTGTGGAGTAAGATCTCACACACTTTCCCCAATGAATCTCTCTCACTCTCCGGGACCCTGGTTCCTGGGGACAGGAGAGAAGTCAGATGTGGGATGCCCTCACACAGATCCCCTGAGTCAGGACAAGGAAGAGCTTTTCCTTCGTATGTTTGGGGCAGAGATGACATCATGGGTTTGTGACCTGCAGGCTAGTCACAGAGGGCTCCGTGCTCAGAGCAGCCTTGTGCTTGGTTCAATGCTCTGTAATCACTGATTTGAAGTTCTTAATAGTCTTTGAACAAGGGGACCTACATTTTTATCTTGCACTGGACTCCACAAATTATATAGCTGGTCCTGAAAGATGGACAATTCTCAGAATGCACAACCCTTGGGGCAGGCCATGGTCACCAGCTACCCCATCACTACTAATGCAAGGACAGGAGCTTGTCCCTGAGGCACATGGGATCTTCACTCTCTTCAGAATAGGACAGCGAAGCCCTTTGGCAGATCATGGGACCGTTCCAGCAGTTCTCTCCTCTGCACTTTTCTCACCTCCCCCCAGGTCTCCCTCCCTCCAGGCCACAAGCTGGAATTCCCCACCACTAACCTCAACGTCAGTGAATGGCGAGAGAGAAACCATAGCACACTCACTTGGATAAAACTATAAAATTAGTGACTGTAGAACTTCAATTTAAAATAAAACAGCTCCATTCCAGAGAGGGAGAGAGATGGCTTATGGTGTTGGCTTAGATGCTGAAGGGAAAGGGTACTGAACCCAGGAAAGGGTGAACGCTTAAGGATACGTGGTACAAAGTGGAGGGCAGTGCCAAAAGGTAGACGGCACGTAAAACATCTCCAAAGACTTAGCAAGGGCTTTATCTCAGCTCAGGGAAACAACAAGTGCCTCCTTGTGCCTTCCTGGTCTTGGCAAGAGAAGTGTCCAGAGCAGCCAGTGTTCCGGCTGACCCCTGCTGGCTCTTGAAGGAAATGTCCGTGTGCATAGGGCTGGCAAGGCCTCCAAGAGATTGTCCAGAATGATGGATGCACATACAACAGGCCAGATTCCTGGTGTGTGTGTCGGGGTTGGGGGGAGAGCGGAGCGGTGTGGGGGGTGCTAAGATAAGGGTAAGGAACACTTTCCAGCCTATTTCTCTTACCAGAGTAACGACATGGCGATCCATATAGACACAGAACAGAGCAGCTCATGTTTTAGAGAGGCGCTAGAATGTATTATCATTATTTGAGACCCTGAAGTAGAGACTAGAGAGCTACAGTTTGCAACATGGAACAGAAAAGCATCACACTTTTAGGATGCTACCTTTCTTTCTCAGTTTTCTTCTCTCCTCCTTCCCTGAGTGAAGGCAGTCACAAGAAATTGCCACATAAAAAGGCACATTTTGCATTCAATGTAGTTACCAGCAACACAACATTGTAAGTCAACTATACTCCAATCAAAATTAAATTTAACTAAATGTAGTTATGAGTAAATTCTCTCACTAGTCAGCCCAGCAACATTAAACACAGGGTGAAACTTAGATCTCATTTTCATTAGAGCCAAAGAAACATTATCTGGACAGATTTTTTGCAGGAAACCATTTAAACTTTTTTAGGATGGAACAGGAAATTTTATATAACCTTATCTATGACACAGAAACTCATTTTCAATTTCTTTCTAAAGTTTTCTGAAAAGCCCTGCTTCATTTACATCTAAAAGCACTATTTCATAAATGCAAATTTGGTACTGCCTCACTACTAAACTTGAGGAAATAAAGGCATAAAGATTTATGCTTCTAGGTAAGACCTGCTTTTTAAACATATTAGGTAGACTAATAAGTCTACATCTGCCAAAAATCCATTCTCTAAATATTTATCAATATAAACCAGAAACTTTGTAATGTTTCCTCTTGAACTTTGCTCCGTCGAGCTGGGGCAATTATACTGAACTCACCTGCATCCAATGCAATGTTCTGCAATTTTCATCTAAGGACCCAATCAACCTGTCCTTAAGTGTTTACCAAGCATTCAAAAGTAGCTTCAGGCTCTTTGTCTTCAAATTGATTCCACAGGAGAGTACAATTAAGTACTAAAGACGATGGTACATCTATTTTGGGAATTCAAGGAGGAAAAAGACCTGTGGTAGAGGGGACTTAGTGGATGAAAACAAACTTGAATTTGTTCCTGGAAACAAAGGATTCAGACGACCAGGGGAAAAAAAAAGAAAAATTAGTGTTAGGGGGGAAATCTTTCAGAGAAAGTCCCAGAGAAGAACCAACACAGGAGAGAGTTGTTTGAGGCCAACTATTATTTTGAATATTAAACAATGTTTACATCAAGGTGAAGATAAACTATGCCTTTTCTCCGGTAAAAATATAGAGGCAGCATCTAAAAAAGCAAAGGAGGTTCTTGACCAGGGAAAGCCTCTAGCAATGTTTGGAGATATATCTTTGGTTGGTCAGGAAGTCTCACTTTTCACACCCCTGTGCAGTATAGTAATCCCCCTACCCAAGAACGAGTTCCATTCCGAGAGCATGCTTGTCAGCTCAATTTGCTCTGAAGTCCAAGGTTAGACTAGGTACCTACCTAACACAGTTGGCTATGAGCGCTGTAGTGCGCTCCGTACAGTATACTTTATAAAGTATACAAAAGCGCCACCACTTGTAGAGGATTCATGCACGTGACAATCAAAACCAGACACACGCAAGTGAAAGTGAAGTCGCTCAGTCGCCTCCGACTCTGCAGCGCCATGGACTGTAGCCCGCCAGGCTCCTCCATCCATGGGCTCCTCCAGGCAAGAATACTGGAGTGGGTTGCCATTTCCTTCTCCGGGAGATCTTCCCGACCCAGAGATTGAACCCAGGTCTCCCGCACTGTAGCCAGACGCTTTACCGTCTGAGCCACCAGGGAAGCTTCCAGACACATGAACTAACCTTTAAAGTTTGCAACTTTTAGGTTCATACACCCAGGACTAACTGTAGAAAGCAAGCAGGCCAGAAAGAAAAACCACAGCGTGAAATGGCAGCATGATTGAGGCAGCTCACCTCAGGTGCCTCCGGATAAGCAGGCTGTGGTAAAGTCCAATCTCACTTCTTAACGACACGCGTGAGCTTCAGTCATGTCCAACTCTATGTGACTCCACGACTGTAGCCCACCGGGCTCTTCTGTCCATAGGATTCTCCAGACAAGAATACTGGAGTGGGTTGCCATGCCCTCTTCCAGGGGATCTTCCTGACCCAGGGATGGAACCGGAATCTCTTACATCTCCTGCGTTGGCAGGCAGGTTCTTCACCACTAGTGCCACCTGGGAAGTCCTTTCTTAATGACAGCGGTTCTTGAACTTAATGGCAAGTAGGCTACACCTGAGTATTTGTCAAAATGTAGCCTGCAGGCCCTACTCCCAACATATTGAATCAGCAGCTCTGACTGTGGTTTAGTTAGAAGCATTTAAACACCTTCTCCTGCCCCATCCCACCAGGTGACTGATACAGATGAAGCTAGGACTGTACTTGGTACTGCCCTGTGAACTGTCTCCCAAGCCACTGGTTAACTCTGAGCAAACTCATCCATTTCAAATTTAGTTTCGTAGACCATCAAGGGCTTTCATCAACCAACTTTGGGAGAATGTCTGAGGTGCTTCCATCTGTCATAGTTTTCTCTCACCAAGAAGCACTCAAGGTTTCCATCAAAAAAAATCTCAGAGATGCTATTATGAACTGAATGTTTATGTCCCTGCAACGCTTATACACTGAAGTCCTAACACCCAATATGACAGTATCTGGAGGTGAGATCTCTGAGAGGTAAAAAGCTTTAGTTGAGGTCATGAGTGTGGGACCCCCATGATGGGGTTTCTTACCGTACAATAAGACTCCAGAGCTCTTTCTCTCTGCTTTATGAGGATACCACAAGAAGACAGCTCACACCAGAACTGAATTTGCTGGAACCTTGATCTTGGATTTTTAGCCTCTAGAACTATAAAAAACAAATGTCTATTATTTAAGCCACCGGTCTAGGTATTTTGTTATAGCAGCCCCAGCTGCCTAAGTAGATGCCACATTTCAAAACTGAAGGGTGAGATGGCTACGCTATAAAATGTGGCCTAAAAACATGTTTCCCCACCTTTGTCCTTTTCCCAGAACAATCTATGTCAGAGGAAACAGACTAGCTCAAGCAAACAGGTTTCACTTAAAATATGAATCATCTTGGACCTCAGCCTAATTCATAATTAAATAAAGCTGCTGTTTGTGTTAAGCTATGGTTTTAAATACAAAAGGCAGAAACCTTTGACTTTCGAGATGGAAGAGAAGATTATAACAGTTGTGGCAGTTCTGGTGATTAATTGGAACGAGTGGTGATGGATTTGGGCTAGGCCTCCATGTAGTAGGCAATGAGCAAAGGATGCCTGAATTGACTCATTTGTTCAACAAAGGCTTTCTGAGTGCCTACCACATGGTGGGCTCCAGAGTCCCATTAATGGACAAAACTGGCCATGTTCTCCCTACATACTGGAAGCCAAAGAGGGAAGGTACTTTTCAGTGGTAATAAGAGCTAGAAAAGACCCTGAGAACTGGGAAAGAGAGAGTAATTGGGGGGCTAGGGAGTGGCTTCTTTAGAGAGGATGTCAGTCTCTGCAAGACTGACGTTCAAGCTAAGACTAAACATGAAGAAAGATCCAGGGAAAGAAGAGTAGATGTGTGATAGGCTGGGACCTGGCACCCTTCGCTGCGGTGCTTGCACCTAGACACATCTCTTCTCCGGCAACAAAATACAGAGAAACTACAGGGGACTAGCAGTTGAGGCAAATTCTGAACCCAAAAGATACAAAGGGATCAAAAAACCCAACTGCCATTTTTGAAGAGTCTGTAGCAAAAAAAAAAACAAAAAAAAAAAACAAAAAACGGTGCTGGAAGCAAAATCAGGCAGCTGAGCATGCCCCCTGCACACAACAGCCCCTAAGGGGTGGGCAAAACACCCAAGCCACCCCCTCCAGCCCAACCCCTGGACACAGTCTGACCCTCACCCCATATAAGGAACAAGCTTGTTCCCCCTCGGATAGAGAGCATGCAAGCAAGGCCATCTGTTGTTTGTTCCCACTCCCCTCTGCTGCAGCAGGGGTCCCGGTAAAGCCTTGCCTGAATTCCTTGTCATGCCTCTAATTTCTATTGATTAAGGAGTCCAAGAGCCCCGGTCCATAACAAGCAAATCCCAGAGACCAAAAGGAGCTTGGCATGTTTGAGGAACAGGAAAAGGGTCACTTTTCCTGTTGGGGCTGGACCAAGTGAACAGGATGGAGGAGAAGCTGAAAAAGTAAATAGGATCCTCGGGAAGTGGGGCAGGCATCATTACTACTGCTGCAATGGCAGAGAAACAACCCCACATTAACATCCCTGAGGGGAGAAATCTTTGGCTTTGTGGGTGACTGCCAGACTCTGCCTTACACACTAACACAGTAACTTGGGTCCTTCATACTGCTGATTTTGATCTTAAGCCCTCTTCTCCCTTAACCCCTCTCTCCTCCTTTCAATTTCATGCCTGAAATGGTATTGAAAAGGTAGGTTCAATACTCTGGCTTTGCAGCCACACAACCCAGGTTTTATTTTCATCTCTGCCACTTTTCAGCTGAGGCTAAACATCCTGAACCTTGTTATTTACATCTGTAAAATGGGGGAGGGGACATGAACACCTTACAACATATGTAGTTGCCAGAGCAGCAGACACAATATTTAGTGCATACAAATACTATTCTTATCCAAAAAGCGTCATTTCATTTCTCTAATTTAAGACATTGATACAAGTTCAATAAAAAAATCTCTCTGAAATAGTCACACTAAGTTATTGGTTATTTGTACTTTAGTCTGAATTAGCCTGCAATTCTTTCCCAAATCCCTTCAAAGTTGTATGAAAAAGAGGAATTATGAAGGAGAGAAATTCTAGATGTCAAAGGAACCAAAGGACGGAGGAAAAAATCAGATGAGTAAGGAGGGCCATAACCTTTCTCTGTGAGGATTTATATATTTTCAGTGTTTAAATTCTTTAAAAATTATTAATAAAAGAATCAAGCCTTTATTTTCCATATAAATATATTTCAGAGTAACCAAATGTTGATGAGAGAAGTTTCTCTTTTCAATAAAAAGTATTCTAGTTAAGCCATAAGAAGAGATGATAGAAGTAAAATATTACCATTCAGCAACCTCTTCCCAGGTGGCTCAGCAGTAAAGAATCTGCCTGCCAATGCAGGAGATGCAGGTTCAATCCCTGGGTTGGGAAGATCTCCTAGAGAAGGAAATAGCTACCCACTCAAGTGTTCTTGCCTGGAAAACTCCACGGACAGAGAAGCCTGGCGGGCTACAATCCATGTGGTCACAGAGTCGGATACAACTTGGCCACTAAACAACAAGCTAATGGGTCGAGGTAATGACCATGAAGGGCTGCTCACATCACAAACAGAGAAAAGTATTTTGTGCCTCCTGATAGAAGTGTCCATGCCACCACTTACGGGGCATTTCTGTCCTAAGCTTTGCCTAAAACGTTTAGCTCTATCTATCGGTCTTAAGGAACTATAGAGAATAGAGGAATATGTTAAAAAGCAAGGGGAAGCAAAATCCAGACTATCAAAAACCCTCTTGGGAGAGGAACCCCGTTTCTTCAACAAATAGTGAGGAAAAATAAAGAACACGAGGGGAAACATTAAAATATAGATTTAAGAGATACCTCAACATAAGAGCTTATCAAAAGATCATGATTCAGTGACTTCAACTGTAAAACTAAAAGCTGATGATAAAAATCAGAGAAATTTGACTGGATATTTGATAATGTTAAGAAATTATTGCTCATTTTTAGGTGTGTAATGGTATTGAGGTTACTTTTGCCTATCAGACTCCTCTACCCATGGGATTTTCCAAGCAAGAGTACTGGAGTAGGGTGCCATTGCCTTCTCCATGAAAAATATATACTGATTTATATATCTATATTTATATATATTTATAAACATTTTGTGTGAAATACATTTTAGAATATCTAAGATTTGCTTCAAATTAATCTGGTGGGGGGCTATTTTAAACTAATAACTAAAATAAGAAAAACTAAAATCAGAAATATCTGCTTCTGCTGCAACTTTATCATTTTCCTTAAGGTTCCTGTTCTCTACACACATTTCACTAGTAACCAAGAGCTCTGGGAGTTAGAGGCATTAAAGCTTTTGACGCGGGGCACGATAACAGTAATAATGACGATGACTAACATTTCTTAATAATCTATATATTTGACTAAAACCAGTCCAAGAACATGCTAGGCCAAAAAACTGATTCAATCACCCTGGGAGAAGGGGAGGACCCCCTGAGGACCAGAAAGAAGGTAAGGAAAGAGTCACCCACCATGAACTGCTCACATTTCTGTTTCCCCCAGATCACTGTGAGCTGCTGAAACCAGGGAACCACGTTTTATTCATCTACCCCTTCCTCGGTCCAATTACCACACCTGGCAAGTGCGGCATCACTAATTGAGGAGGAAGGCAAAACCAGAGGTAAGGGTTTTGTAAGGGAGGGATTTTGTAAGGGAGGGTTTTGCAAGGGAGGGATTCTGATATCTAAAACTGGGAGAGGGAAGCTAAGACCAGTCAGTTTAGACTTGCCACAGAACAGCAAAGGGACACGACTCCCCTCAATCTACTTGAAGAAAACCACAAACCATAAGTGTACGAAAGTCCATAACCAGAGGAGGTGGTCTGTGACTTGAAACGGATTTCGTCTTGCTTCTGCTCATCCCCAGGTGAGTCTGGGCAGTAAAGGACTGTGATGGAAACAAAACCTACACCCACAGGAGGCAGCAAAGAGCTAACATTCTAAGAGATGCGAAACCCAGATCAGTAGGTGGGGCCTCAGCACTTCCTGCTGGGAACTTGCAGCCTTGGCTCCAGGGTTTACCTCTCACAGGAAAACAAAAAGTGCCTAAGTAGCTTTTTGGAAGAATATTGGGAAGCAGTCAATCAGTAGCAGTGTGGGAGGGATAAGCTCTGCTGTGATGAAGTGATAGCGGATACAGTAGAGTATCCCGAGTGGAAAGTTTTTCATATAAACATCCTGAAAACTTACACTTAGCTAAACCTCATGCCAAAGTGTTCTGCAGGTTCCCTCTCGACACGTGCTCAAAGCCACGTGCATGCATTTTAAGATTAATTCCTAGCCCCACAACTGCTCAGAAATCACCTGAAAGCACTTTAAGTGTCAGTTTATTATTGAAGGTCTCCTCCCTGGATTCCTTAATGCTGTCTCCAACCCAGGCCATCAACAGCAACAAGAACAAAAAAGTCTTATGAGACACCGAGCCCCCTGGGAATAAACCAGTGTCGATCAAGTTAAATGCAGAGCCACTTAGGCACAGACCTTGCAGCTTGCTTTGAAACCCTGAGTCCCGTCCCAGGCAGATCCAGAGCCCTCACCCCCCACCCTGACCCCCGCTCTGATGCAAGAAGGGCCTGCTTTCATACAGACTAAGTGGGCTTGAGCAATGCTTCTGACATCATCTGCAGAAATGGAATTTCCCTTCACTTCGGTGCATACCCTCCATCCCTTCTCCCTTCTCATTGTGTGTAAATAGTGATGGGCAAGAATTTGAAGAAACCTGCCCTCCTTGATTTTTCTCTTTCCGGTTGTCCCCAGTTGTCCTCACCTCATAGCCCACACCTCAAGGTAAGGCACACCTGGGACCCTTTGCTGCAATGCCTGCACCTGCACACATCTCTGCTCCAGCAACAAAATACAAAGAAACTATATGAGCCTAAAAATAACTGCGTGCATGTGCAGTTGGGACAAATTCTGGACCCAAAAGATACAAAGAGACCTCCCTCCCCACCCCACCCCACCCCCCCAAAAAAAACACTCCTCCAGAGGATCTTCCCAACCCAGGAATAGAACTCATGTCTCTTGCATCTCCTGATTTGGCAGGTGGATTCTTTATCACTGAGCCACCTGGGAAACCCAACCTATGAAATTGCCCAATCCATAAAAACTAACAGCATCAACCCCCTACACCACCAAAAAAAGAAAAAAGAGCCCCATACCCTAGAGTCCACTCTCACCTTCTAAGACTACATTCTGCCTGTGGGATGTGTATCTCTCTAAATAAATTTGCTTCCACTTTACTCTTGAATTCTTTCCTTCACAAAACCAAGGACCATCACGTGGTGGCCTATCCCAGGAACTTGCCCAAGACCCAGGACATAACCATTCTCTTTCTCCCTCTTCTCCTGCAGCACTGCCAAATGTCAGGAATCTGAGAAGTGACCAGCTCTGAACCCCAGTGGCCCAGTGCAAGGGCCTAGAAACCAGACACCGCCTGACTTGGAATCCCTACTCCAACACTTGGGTGAGCTCCCACATTTCTGAGTCTTAATACTCTAATTTGCAAAATGAGACTCATACCCTGGAAAATCTTGAACAATAGCATAGGGTGGTTACTGTGAGAATTCAAGGAGAGGAAGTGTGGAAAGCACCTAGAACTGTGGCTGGGCACGCTCAGAATTAAATCATTTTCTGTCTGCCTTTCCTTCCTGCATCCTATTATTTCAGTCTCTCCTTTCCCAATTATGCATTCGGCCTCACTCAACAAGGAAATCCTCAAATGCCACTGAAAGTTTTCAGCTGACATTGCAGGATATTTGGTTTCTGAACAGGGCAGATCAACATGATACTCAAAGTTGACTTTTTTCTGGATTCATTTGTCTAGCTTTAGAATATGAGACGCCCAATAACATATGCCAACTCTATATGACAATTCTTCTACCAAGAGAAAATTGCTTCTTTGTAACTAATCTTTGGGGGGTTACATTTTTGTTATGCTTAAAATTTCACATACAAGCATAGAATGCTATAAAATACCTCCATGAGCCCATATCTAGCTTTAATGTGTGTGTGCGCTCAGTTATGTCTGACTCTTTGCAATCCCTATGGACTGTAGCCCACTAGGCTCCTCTGTCCATGGGATTTCCCAGGCAAGAATACTGAAGTGGGTGGTCATTTCCTCCTCCAAGGAATCTTCCTGACCCAGTGATCGAATCCACATCTCCAGCATTTCCTGCATTGGCAGGAGGATTCTTTACCACTGAGCCACCTGGGAAGCCACTGGAACTTTAATGGTTATCAACAATTGAGTGTTTTTGTTTCACCAGCAGTCCTTCCACTGTTGTTGCTGTTATTGTTTTTCTAGATGTCTTATTATACCACCATAAATGCTTCAGGATATGTCATAACAGATAAGGGCATTTCCTGTCATAACCATAATACCATTATCAAACCCAATAAAATTAATAAATCCTAACTACCATTTGATACCCAGTCTATATTCCCCTCCCCACCCCACCCCCCCAAAAAAAACACTCCTCCAGAGGATCTTCCCAACCCAGGAATAGAACTCATGTCTCTTGCATCTCCTGATTTGGCAGGTGGATTCTTTATCACTGAGCCACCTGGGAAACCCAACCTATGAAATTGCCCAATCCATAAAAACTAACAGCACCAACCCCCTACACCACCAAAAAAAGAAAAAAGAGCCCCATACCCTAGAGTCCACTCTCACCTTCTAAGACTGCATTCTGCCTGTGGGATGTGTATCTCTCTAAATAAATTTGCTTCCACTTTACTCTTGAATTCTTTCCTTCACAAAACCAAGGACCATCACGTGGTGGCCTATCCCAGGAACTTGCCCAAGACCCAGGACATAACCATTCTCTTTCTCCCTCTTCTCCTGCAGCACTGCCAAATGTCAGGAATCTGAGAAGTGACCAGCTCTGAACCCCAGTGGCCCAGTGCAAGGGCCTAGAAACCAGACACCGCCTGACTTGGAATCCCTACTCCAACACTTGGGTGAGCTCCCACATTTCTGAGTCTTAATACTCTAATTTGCAAAATGAGACTCATACCCTGGAAAATCTTGAACAATAGCATAGGGTGGTTACTGTGAGAATTCAAGGAGAGGAAGTGTGGAAAGCACCTAGAACTGTGGCTGGGCACGCTCAGAATTAAATCATTTTCTGTCTGCCTTTCCTTCCTGCATCCTATTATTTCAGTCTCTCCTTTCCCAATTATGCATTCGGCCTCACTCAACAAGGAAATCCTCAAATGCCACTGAAAGTTTTCAGCTGACATTGCAGGATATTTGGTTTCTGAACAGGGCAGATCAACATGATACTCAAAGTTGACTTTTTTCTGGATTCATTTGTCTAGCTTTAGAATATGAGACGCCCAATAACATATGCCAACTCTATATGACAATTCTTCTACCAAGAGAAAATTGCTTCTTTGTAACTAATCTTTGGGGGGTTACATTTTTGTTATGCTTAAAATTTCACATACAAGCATAGAATGCTATAAAATACCTCCATGAGCCCATATCTAGCTTTAATGTGTGTGTGCGCTCAGTTATGTCTGACTCTTTGCAATCCCTATGGACTGTAGCCCACTAGGCTCCTCTGTCCATGGGATTTCCCAGGCAAGAATACTGAAGTGGGTGGTCATTTCCTCCTCCAAGGAATCTTCCTGACCCAGTGATCGAATCCACATCTCCAGCATTTCCTGCATTGGCAGGAGGATTCTTTACCACTGAGCCACCTGGGAAGCCACTGGAACTTTAATGGTTATCAACAATTGAGTGTTTTTGTTTCACCAGCAGTCCTTCCACTGTTGTTGCTGTTATTGTTTTTCTAGATGTCTTATTATACCACCATAAATGCTTCAGGATATGTCATAACAGATAAGGGCATTTCCTGTCATAACCATAATACCATTATCAAACCCAATAAAATTAATAAATCCTAACTACCATTTGATACCCAGTCTATATTCCCCTCTTGTCTCAAAGATATCTTCTTATGGTTGTTTCTTGGATTCAGGAATCCCCTGCATGTGGTTAATATTCCTTAAGTCTTTTTAAATCTGTAACAGGTCTGTGCCAGCCATGAAGGAACACCACTCTGATCCCCTCAGCTGCAAAGCTTGACACTGATGCCAAAGCCCCTTCACCCAAGGTCACACCCTTCCCCAAGCAGCCCACATTCGAGGACAGATAGAAAGCCCAGCTTCTTGGCCTGACACAGGACAGACAACTCCAGTGGCCAATGTTTGCTCCAGAGAGTCCTAGGCATTGTCCAAGACTCTGCCAGGCCTGTGTCATGTGGGTTCTTTCTTGCTGCCCCTGCTTCCCAGCCCCTTTCTTTTACAGGTGTTGATCCTTTTTAATCACCTTGCACCCAGATGGTGTGGCAGTATCTGCTCCTAGAGAATGCAATGTGCATAGCTTCCCTTTCCATACCATCAACTAGTGGAAGAAATTAGGACTGACTTTGTTTTAAAATACTATTTACTAGACTTACTGTGGTGGTCATTTTGCAATATGTGCAAATATTGAATCAGTATGTTGTACACCTGAAACTAATATAATGTTATATGTCAATTTTATAAATAAGAAAGTAACTCTCTTCAGCATCCACACATTTGTTTTTTTCCAGAATGGAAATGATAACCCAAAGGTTCTCATTTTCAGTAAAAGAAACTTCCAATCAACTGAAATCAAAAGAAATCAGAGATGAATACAGGGTACGTTAACCCTTCTATTCCATTTTCTTAAAAAAGCTTAACTATTTTATCTACATTTCTAGTAAATTGCTGACATTACCAAAATAAGTCACAAAGTAAAAAGGTCTGCTGCTGCTGCTAAGTCGTTTCAGTCGTGTCCGACTCTGTGCAACCCCATAGACAGCAGCCCACCAGGCTCCACCATCCCTGGGATTCTCCAGGCAAGAACACTGGAGTGGGCTGCCATTTCCTTCTCCAATGCATGAAAGTGAAAAGTGAAAGTGAAGTTGCTCAGTCGTGTCCGACTCTTCGTGACCCCATGGACTGTAGCCTACCAGGCTCCTCCATCCAAGGGATTTTCCAGGCAAGAGTACTGGAGTGGGGTACCATTGCCTTCTCCAAAAAGGTCTAGATATCTATTAAACTATTTTAGCATAAATTATAATATGTTCATCAATCTTTCTTACCCCTAATAGAGCAAGGACCAACTTGAGCAACCACAGGCTGTAGGGAAACTGGAGGTATTATAATTCCTAGAGAAACAAAAAGCCCTCCTAGAGCACTTGGTCATATCCATGAAAACTGGCTGACCCAAAGAAGTCTCAACTCCCTGTCCCTCTGGAAAAATGGGAAAGCCTCTTTGCCTCCAGAATCTCATATGACTCACCTGTGAATTAGACACTACACTCTCAACTTCATAGTACTGTTACGAAGGCTGATGGGATAATGTACAAGAAAGCACCTTTTTACACTGTTACATGCCAGCAGCTACAAACCCTTGCCTATACACATACACACACATTGCAAATCTCCTGATTCACCTTGTAGTTGGGAAGCAATACACACATACACACATGTTGCAAATCTCCTGATTCACTTTTTGTTGGGAAGCAGCAGGTGGACCTGTGAATACTCCACCTTCCTCCTCCCACTTTCAGGGTCTCTGATATTTGAGCCAGGTGTGTATGTCGTGTTTAGGTCCTTGACAAACATACAAGGAAGGCTCAGGTGAGAAGAAATAAGAACTCACATGGGTTCAGTTCTCGCTTATGCTTGTAAAATTCAGCCCTCCCACACTCTCCCCATCTTTCCATCTATGTTCAATTTCTGACTGCCTGTCCGCTAGCCTGCAAGCTCCCGAATCAGACAGACCAATGACAACAGCCTTGCAGAGACCACACAGCTAGTTCCCCTGATTGGATAGGGCCAAGTCTGTCTGCCTCTGCTAGTGGTTCTGCCCCTGTGGCCGGACTGGGTCTGATGGGGCGACACTCTCGCCTCTCCTTGACAAACATACAAGGAAGGCTCAGGTGAGAAGAAATAAGAACTCACATGGGTTCAGTTCTCGCTTATGCTTGTAAAATTCAGCCCTCCCACACTCTCCCCATCTTTCCATCTATGTTCAATTTCTGACTGCCTGTCCGCTAGCCTGCAAGCTCCCGAATCAGACAGACCAATGACAACGGCCTTGCAGAGACCACACAGCTAGTTCCCCTGATTGGATAGGGCCAAGTCTGTCTGCCTCTGCTAGTGGTTCTGCCCCTGTGGCCGGACTGGGTCTGATGGGGCCACACTCTCACCTCCAGACTCATGCTTGCTCCCCACCTTCCTCAGCACAGCTTCATCCCTTTCCAGCACCTCCCAGGACTTCCCTGTACCTTTATGTTTTTCCAGTTTTAAAACAACTTTGTCAAAAGCTATAAGGCTTGAAATGGTTTTTCACAGGTTTAAAAGAAAAATCTCTCCATGTAGATGGCCACCATTTCACAAAGTAATGTCAGCATGTACCAAATCCTTTTCAAAATGAGAATATCTGCCACTTCAGCCTGCTCCACTTTTAGAACTTATTTGAAAGATATACCTTGGATGTATAGAAAGGATTATCATGTCAGTTTAATTCATCATGATGAACTATTGAGGAAATATTAAAAGAAATATTAAAATTCTATTTTAACCATATGGTGAATTATTATGCATCCATTAAAAGTAATCTTCGGGAATTCCCTGGTGGTCCAATGATTAGGACTCCACACTTTCACTGCTGAGGGCCCAGGTTCAATCCCTGACCAGGGAACTAAGATCCTGCAAGCCATTCAGCAAGGCAAAAAAAAAAAAAAGTCATAGAAAAATAAATCGCAAGAAGCAGGCTTTTCACAGAAAAGGAAACATTCATGGCCTATAAGCTCATTTCATTAAGAACGACGAAAAAGCAAACCAAGATTTCAACAAGATGTGATTCTATACCTATGAGTTTAGCAAAATTCAGAAGTTTAATGAGATCAAGCTGTGGATCAGTAGCTGGTAAGGTGTAAAATAGCACAACCACTTTGGAAAATTGTTTGGCATCTGCTTTTTTTTTTAATTTTACTTTACAATACTGTGTTGGTTTTGCCGAACATCAACATGAATCCGCCACGGGTGTACACCTGTTCCCAGTCCTGAACCCCCCTCCCACCTCCCTCCCCATACCATATCTCTGAGTCATCCCAGTGCACCTTCTTGACAAGTTGAACTCTCACATACCTTCCAACCCAGTAAACGCATTTCTGACTGCATCCCAGAGAAATGTTTTCACTTGGCACTTGTATACCAAAGGCATATATAAGATCAGAGCAGCGTCCGCAATAACATCAATAACAAAAAACTAGCAACAACCCAAGCGGCCACCAACAGGAAAATAATAACTTGTGCATATCCACACAATGCAATGTGATAATGGCAAGAAAATGAACCACTGCTATACATATTGTGGATAAATAATAAGAAACACTATGTTGAGAAGGAAGAGGTAAGTGACAGAGGCTATGTGCCACTCACACAGTGCACAAAACAAGCAAAGACAGACAATAGGGCTTTTAAACAGATACAGGTGCATGTGCGTGCTAAGTCGCCTCAGTTGTGTCTGACCCTTTGCGACCCCAAGGACTATAGCTCTTAGGCTTCTCTCTGCATGGAATTCTGGCAAGAATACTGGAGTGGGTTGTCATGACCTTCTCCAGGGGTTCTTCCCGACCCGGGGATCTAACCCATGTCTTATGTCTCCTGCATTGGCAGATGGTTCTTTACTACTAGCGCCACCTGGGAAACCCAAACAGATATACATTAGAACCAAATCTATATTCCATTTAAAATAGTGGGCCTGGGGATGACAGGAGATTCAGGTAGGGGAAAGTAGATATAACTTTTTGTTAATACCCTAGTTCTTGAATTGGGTGGAGGATACACAGTATTCATTATATTGTTATGCTTGAGAACTAGCATCAAACTTACATGTAATCTTTTGAATATATCATTTTTTCTTATACAAGACATTCTGGAGTCAAATGGGTTCACTTTTGAGAGCAGCCAGAGGAGGATTGTTTGACATGCCATAATCAAAGAGTTAACTCTGTTGGCAATACTGAGAGAAGAAAGCTATTTTGGATGAATTTCCAATTCTACAGAAACATCTTTATCTGTTTCCTCTAACCTGGTTCTGCTTATTTTGTAAGTTTTGCTTCTCAAAAAAAAAAAAAATTCTTGCCAAGTAATGAATACCATGTAAGATACTTCCTGCAAAGTCCCCTGTGAGTAATACTTCTGAGCAGCTGAACAGCATCCTAGCATGGTAGTTAACAAGCCCATGTTCCCAAGTCCAACTGCCTAGTCCCAAAGGCCACTCTGCCATGTACCTGAGGTACGTCACTTACTTTCAGTCTCATTTTGTCATCTTTAAAATGAGCGTGATAATAAAGAGTCAGAAGGAGAAGAAGGGGACAACAGAGTATGAGATGGCTGGATGGCGTCACTGACTTGATGGATGTGAGTCTGAGTGAACTCCAGGAGTTGGTGATGGACAGGGAGGCCTGGCGTCCTACGATTTATGGGCTCACAAAGAGTCAGACACGACTGAGAGACTGAACTGAACTGACCATATTTCACTGATGTGAAAATTAAATATTTGTGTAATAAAATGCTTGCCAACTGATATTCAGTAAGGAAATTCTCATTTCTGTCAATATGGCACACTAGTACCCAGAACAACACTCCTGATAAAAAGAAATTTTTAAATGTGCTGTATAAAATACTTTAATTTTTTAAATGCACCCTTAAACCAACAGGAAAATAAAACAACTTATATCCTGATTTTGGTCTCTAGAACCCTTTCCCATGAAAAGAGATCAGGATTCCTTGGAGAAACACCTGGTTCCAGGGGAACCAGGAAGGATATAAAGGGAAGGAAGGAAACAGGAAGGATACAAAGTAAGCCTGTCACATTTTTGTAGCGCTTAAAACCAGGAAAACTTTCAAAGATTAATGGAATCATAACAAAAAGACTCAGAAGTAAGTTGAAGGGGATCTTAAGGGCCTAATGGTGATAATATAGGAAT
Source organism: Madoqua kirkii (assembly GCA_006408675.1). Lineage (NCBI taxonomy): Eukaryota > Metazoa > Chordata > Mammalia > Artiodactyla > Bovidae > Madoqua > Madoqua kirkii. Next base: position 4,202 of record SJYC01114282.1, on the reverse strand, counting down.
CAAAAAGAGTAATTATTCTAGTTTAATGGCACACATTGACTATATTAAAGTCAAAATTTCCAGTGTATTAAAAAAAGATATAGCTGGAGGGAGAAGGAACTCATTTATCACCACCTAAAGAAGTTATTAAACCAAATTCTTACTGTGAAAATTGGTAAAGGGGAAGAATTAAACATTTACCCTGGTTTTCTAGTATAAAATATATTTCAGGAGAGCCAAATGGCTCTATTTTACAGGAAAAAAAAAAGCCAGCTAATAAATACAGAAGGAATAAGAGTACTAATTAAAAATCTTCATTTCACAGCCTCAATAAAATTTTTGATTTTTTTTTTCAATGAATGAATTAACTGCTGACTAATGAAGGTTAAAAGCTTTAGGGAAAACATCGATAAGGAACTAAACAGTTATATAGTGCTAAAGGAATATCTCTTAGAGAATTCCCTGGAGATCCTGTGGTTACGACTCCTTGCTTTCACTACAGAAAGCCCAGGTTCAATTCCTGGTGGGGCAACTAAGATCTCTCGAGCTGTGCAGTGTGAACAGAAAAAAAGAAAGAAAAGAACATCACATAGACTCTTCTTGGTTAAGGAATGTCACTGTGCACTCAAGAGATCAGCCTGCTATCCCTCCCACATTCATGTCTCTGATGATATGGATACAAAGCTCACGACAATCCTTCTGACATAAGTAAGCCACAAAATGTTCACTTTATACCAAGAATAGCTTCCATCTCAAGAACCATTTTCTTTGCTCATTCACAAGAAGGAACTTCTCGTCTGTTAAATTTTTATCAGGACATTGTCGCAGTTCAGTTACATCTCCATTTCTAATTCTCATTCTGTTGTCATTTCTACCACATCTGCATTACTTCCTCCCCTGAAGTCTTGAGCCTCTCAGAGTCATCCATGAGGGTGGGAGCCAGTTTCTTCCAAACTCCTGTTAATGTTGATATCCTCTTTCCATGAATATTCATGAATATTTTAATGTTATCTACAATGGTGAATCCTTTCCAGGAGGATTTCAATTTACTTTGCCCAGATCCACCCACTATCTACTGCAACTATAGCTTTTTAAAAAACAGAGTTCTTAAATAGGAGTTAAAAGTCAAAAGTACTACTCCATCCATGGGCTGAAGAACGGATGTTTTGTTATGATAACATGGCATGAAAACATTAACTTCACTGTACATTCTGTTAGAGCTCTTGGGTGACCAGGTGCATTGCCAATATGCAGGAATATTTGGAAAGCAATTTTTTTTTTGAACATTAGTTCTCAACAGTGAGCTTAAAATATTCAAGCAAACCCATGTTGTATACAGATGTGCTCTCATCCAGGCTTTGTTGTTCCATTTATATAGAGTACAGGCAGAGTGATTGAACATAATTCTTAAGGATTACGGATTTTCATAATGGTACATGAGCATTTGTTTCACCTTAAAGTCACCAGTTGCATTAGCCCCTAACAGGAGAGTCAGCCTGTCCTTTGAAGCTTTGAAGGCAGGCACTGACTTTTCCTCTGTAGCCATGAAAGTCCTACCTGACCGTTTCTTCCAGTTTAAGGCTTTTTTTTTTTTATCTACGTTGAAAATCTGTTGTTTAGTGTGGCCACTTTCATGAGTTATCCTAGTTAGATCTTTTGGTTAACTCGCTACAGCTTCTACATCAGCACTTGCTGCTTCACCTTGCACTTTGATGTCAAGTGCAAGTCATCAAGAGTTGCCTTCTTTCCTTAAAATTCATGAATCAACTTCTGCTATCTTCAGATTGCTTCTGCAGCCTCCTTACATCATTCACACTTCACAAAAATGAAGAGAATTAGGCTCTTGCTCTGGATTAGGCTTTGGCTTGGGAGAATGTTGTAGCTGACTTGATCCTCTATCCAGACCGCTCAGACTTTTCTCCATATCAGTAATAAGACTATTTCATGTTCTTAACATTCGTGTATCAGAGAAGGCAATGGCAACCCACTCCAGTACTCTTGCCTAGAAAATCCCATGGACGGAGGAGCCTGGTAGGCTGCAGTCCATGGGGTCGCTAAGAGTCAGACATGACTGAGCAACTTCACTTTCACTTTTCACTTTCATGCATTGGAGAAGGAAAGGCAACCCACTCCAGTGTTCTTGCCTGGAGAATCCCAGGGACGAGGGAGCCTGGTGGGCTGCCGTCTATGGGGTCACAGAGAGTCGGACACGACTGAAGCGACTTAACTTAGCAACATTCGTGTGTTCACTGGAGTAGCACTTTTCATTTCCATCAAGAACTTTTCCTTTTTATTCACAGCTTGACTGGTACAAGATGCACAGCTTTTGGCCTATCTTGGCTTTCAATATGCCTTCTTCTCTAAATCATTTCTAGCTTGTGATTTAAAGTGAGAGACGTGCAATGTTTCACTTGAACACTTAGAGGGCATTGTAGGGTTATTTATTTATTTATTTTGGCTGTGCTGGATCTTTGTTGCTACCTGGGCTTTTCTCTAGTTGCAGTGAACAGAGTCTACTCTCCAGTTGCCATGCGCAGGCTTCTCATTGGCATGACTTCTCTTGTTGCAGAACACCAGCTCTCGGGCACCTGGGCTTCAGTAGTGTGGCTCTCCAGCTCCAGAGCACAGGTTCAGTAGCTGTGGTGCACAGGCTTAGTTGCTCTGGGGCATATGGGATCTTCTGGGACCAGGGATCTAATGCGTGTCTCTTGCATTGGCACCAAGCCGCCGGGGAAACCCTGTAGGTTAATTGACTTAATTTCAGTGTTGTGTCACAGAGAACAGGGAGGCCTGAGGAGAGGGAGAGAGATGAGGAACAGCTGGTCAGTGGAACAGTCAAAACACACACAACACTTATCAGTTAAGTGTGCTGTCTTATATTGCATACTTCATGGTACCCTAAAACAGTTCCAATAGTAACATCAAAGACCCCTGATCACAGATCACCATAACAAATATAAACCATAATGAAAAAGTTAGAAATACTGTAAAAATTACCAAAATGTGACACAGAGACACAAAGTGAACAAAGTCAATTGGAAAATGGCACCAATAGAGGCGCCCAATGCAGAGTTGCTATAAACCTTCAATTCATTAAAAAAAAAAAAAAAAAAAAAGATGCAGTATTTGCAAACTTTAATAAAACGAAGTCCAAGGACGTCCTTGGTGGTCCAGTGGTTAAGAATCTGCCTGCCAGTGTAGAGGACATGGTTCGAATCCCTGGTCCAGGAGATCCTACATGCCACGTGGCAACTAGGCCCATGCACCACAACTACTGAGCCTGGACCCTATAGAGTCCACAAGCTGCAGCTACTGAAGCCCACATGCCTAGAACCCACGCTCTACAACAAGAGAAGCCACTGCAGTGAGAAGCCTGTGCACTCAAAGAATAGCCCCAGCTTGCTGCAACTAAAGAAAGCCCACGTGCAGGAAAGAAGACCCAGCGTAGGCAAAAACAAATAAATAAAATGAAGTGCAATGAAACAATGTATGTCTATATATCTTTATGATGGAATACGATTCATCAAAAAAAAAATGAAAGAAATGAACTCCTGTTACACTCATCGTGGATGACTCAAAAACATACTGAGTAAAACAGCACAGTCTATATAATTCCATTCATATGAGACCTGGAAAAGGAAAATCTCATTTATAATGACAGAAAACAGACCACTGGATTGCCAGACTACTGAAGGACACTGACCAAGAAGAAAACAAGGAACTTTGTGAGGGGGGTGAGTAATGGAAATATTTTATATCTTGGTTACAGTATTGGTCACACAAATGCATATATTTAATCAAAGCTCCTCAAACTATATACTTGAAATGAATGTTCAGTTCAGTTCAGTCACTCAGTCGTGTCCAATTCTTTGTGACCCCGTGAATTGCAGCACGCCAGGCCTCCCTATTCATCACCGTCTCTCAGAGTTCACTCAGACTCAGGTCCATCGAGTCCGTGATGCCATCCAGCCATCCCATCCTCTGTTGTCCCCTTCTCCTCCTGCCCCCAATCCCTCCCAGCATCAGAGTCTTTTCCAATGAGTCAACTCTTCTCATGAGGTGGCCAAAGTACGGTGGTTTCAGCTTTAGCATCATTCCTTCCAAAGAAATCCCAGGGTTGATCTCCTTCAGAATGGACTGGTTGGATCTCCTTGCAGTCCAAGGGACTCTCAAGAGTCTTCTCCAACACCACAGTTCAAAACCATCAATTCTTCGGTGCTCAG
>SJYC01114280.1:0-10043 GCA_006408675.1 Madoqua kirkii | reverse complement strand
CTGACTCATTGGAAAAGACCATGATGCCGGGAAAGATTGAGAGCAGGAAGAGAAGGGGACGACAGAGGATGAGATGGTTGGATGGCATCACTGATTCAATGGACATGAGTTTGGGTGGACTCCGGGAGTTTGTAATGACAAGAAGGCCTGGCATGCTGTGGTTCATGGGGTCACAAAGAGTTGGACATGACTGAGCTACTGAACTGAACTGAACTGAGCTACTGAACTGAAGATATAACAATTACCATCTTAACCATTTTAAAGTGTATATATAGTTGAGTGATATTAAATACATTTGCACTGTTGTGTAACCATCATCCATCCCTGTAACTCTTTTCATCTGTAAAACTAAAGCTCTATACCGATTAAACAGTAACTTCCCATTGTCCCCTCCCTCCAGCCTCTGGCAACCAGCATTACACTTTCTGACTACTTTAAGTAACAGGTAGCATATTATACACACTTTTTTGAACTTGGTTTTTCACTTAACAATGTATGTTTTTAAAAAATCAATCAATATTTTTAAAAAGTTGAAGTATAGGTGATTTACAGTGTTGTGTTAATGTCTCCTGTGCAGCAAAGTGATTCAGTTTTACATGTATATATATTTTATATCTATGTACACACATACACAGACACATATTGTTTTCTAAAATATTCTTTTCCATTATGATTATCATAGGATATTGAATATAATTCTCTGTGCTATGTAGTAGGACCTTGTTTATCCATTCTATATATAAAAGTTTATATCTACTAACCCCAGCCTCCCATTCGACCTACCCCCAACCCTCTCCCCCTTGGCAACACCAATCTGTTCTCTATGTCCATGATTCTATTTCACAGAGAGGTTCATTTGCATCGTAGTTTAGATTCCACATATAAGTGACATCACATGGTACAAATGACATCATTCTTTTTCTGACCTACTTCACTTAGCATGAAAGTCCCTAGTTGCGTCTGTGTTGCTGTGAAATGGCTTTATTTCATTTTTATGGCTTGGTAGTGCTCTGTGTGTACGCACCACATCTTCTTTACCCGTTCACCTGCTGATGGACATTCAGGGTGTCTCCATGGCTTGGCTACTGTGAATACTGCTGCTGTGATCAAAAAGGTGCATGTATCGTTTTAAATTATTGTTTTGTCTGGACACATGTCCAGGAGTGGGCTGGCTAGATCATACAGTAATCTGTATTATCTGGATAATCACACAATGTAATTCTGTTTTCAGTTTTCTGAGGTACCTCCATACTGGTTTCCACAGTGGCTATACCAACTTACATTCCCACCAACAGTGTAGGAGATTTCCCTTTTCTCCACACTCTCGCCATCAGTTATTTGTAGACTTTTTAATGATAGCTATTCTGACTGATGTGGGTGGTACCTCACTGTAGTTTTGATTTGCATTTCTCTAATAATTAGCAATGCTGAGCATCTTTTCATGTTTCATTTCAGTAGGCCATGTGCTTACTGGCCATCTGTATTTCTTTTTTTTGAGAAATGTCTGTTTAGGTCGTCTGCCCATTTATCAGTTGGGTTGTTTGCTTTTCTGTTGTTGAATTGTGTGAACTCTATGTGTATTTTGGAAATTAAGCACTGTTGGTTGAGCTGTTTGTAAATATTTTCCCCATTCTGCCATTTGTCTTTTCGTTTTACTGTTTCCCATAATGTGCGAAAGCTTGAAAGTTTGACTAGGTCCCATTTGTTTGCTTTTGTTTTTATTTCTATTGCCTTGCGAGACTGACCTAAGAAAACATTGGCATGATTTATCTCGGAATGTTTTGCCTTTGATCTCTTCTAGGACGTGTATGGTATCACGTCTTACGTCTTTAAGCCATTTTGAGTTTATTTTTGTGGTGAGAGAGTGTGTTCTAACCTCGCTGATTTACCTGTGGCTGTTCAACTTTCCCAACACCACTTGCTGAAGAGACAGTCTTTTTTCCCATTGTTTATTCTTGCCTCGTTTGTCAAATATTAATTGGCCATAGAGGTGTGGGTTTATTTCTGGGCTGTCTATATTCTGTTCCATTGATCCATATGCTTAACAATGTATCTTGAAGAATTTCCACACATTATAAATCTACAGTGTAATATTCCCATTATTTTTATGGCTGTAGATAGTGAAGGACAGGGAGCCTGGCATGCTACGTCCTGGGGTCGCAGAGAGTCGGACATGACTTAGTGACTGAACAACAGCATCGTATTCTGTTGTGTGTCTCAACTTATTCATCTTCTATGCTTGACATTTGGGTTGCCTCCTGTTTGTTTACTTATTTAACTTTTATTGGAGTATAGTTGATTTACAGTGTTGTGCTAGTTTCAAATGTACAGCATGGTGAGTCATCCACGACATATATCTCCTCTTTTACATTCTTTTCCCGTATGTGGCCAGATATTTTAAAATAAAATTGTTTTGATTTCTTTGTGCTTTGTTAAAATCAACTTACTTGGCCACCGTAATTCTTACCCTCCCACTTAAGGCTCAGATTGGAGGTCACCACCTCCCATTTCTGGCAGGACAGTAACCTGCCTGGGTGATGAGTCTGAATGAATTCTTCTTTCATGAGGAAAAGTGTGCCTGTTAACATGGACGCTGCTTTGACTTTTCCCTCCTTCCTCCATGCTGATTCCTGACCTTACTTTCTGTGTTGGGATGGCAGCAGCTCTTTCGGCCCCCAAACTTGTGCCCTCACATTCCAGTGGCTTCAGAACACAGCACAGCCAAGAGGGATGATGAGGTCTGGAGAGGCTGGGCAGTGCATTTTTCTATCAGTAGATGGTGCAGAGTTGGGGGGTGGGGTGGGCAAGGCTCACAGGCTTTTATTCCAGCTTTCTGGGCTCCATACCCACTCAGAGCCGGCTCCCAGGCCCCCAGGCCCATCCTTGCCTCATTTGTACTGAATCCTGCCTGCCACTAAAGGTTGGTACCCACCAAGCGTGCAGCATCCCTCTTATGCAGAAGGCTCGGTGCGCTAAGTTCTGTGTCTCAGTGTTGATCTCAGGATGGGTTGAGTCTCCTCAAGGGTCTGCATCCTCCCAGGTCTGATCGCCCTGAATAACACCATGTCTCTGTCCTCCGTGAAATGAAAGAACGAAGAGTGGCCCATCAGGGTTTTTCCATCTCGATCAGCGTCAGACCGTCCCTCTCTCCCTGTTCCCTCCACACACTCAGAGGACGCTCTGCCCTTCTCAGATCTTGATCCCGCAGCCGGCTCCTTAGGCTTAGAGACAGGCATACTGCCTCCAGTCTTTCCTTCTGGAGAAACTGGGGGTCTGTGAAGCCGCCCAGCCCCTCGGAAGGGCTGACCCCAGGGCCTATGAGACGTTAAAGGGAGGAAATAACAAGCAGTCCAAGGAGCAGGCCGTGGAGGTGCCATTCCCCGGGCTGGCAGGTGGCGTCACCGCTTCCTCCTGCGTTTCCTCCCATTGTTCCCGCCCCGCTTCCGGGAATTCTCCCGGGCGGAGGGCTGCGCCGGCGGCGAGGAAGGCAGAGGAGGCTGGGCTGCACCGTGCTCAGCGATGCGCTGCGCTCAGGCTGCAGCTCCCTGGTTGCACCGCCAGGCCTGCCATCCCTCCGCTCCCTTGCCCGCCCTGCTGCTCTGGGAATATGGGGACCAAATTTGTCAACCAGAAAATAGTGCACTAGGCTGCAGATAAGAAAATAGTTTATTTGGGATCTTAAGAATTGCTTTTCAGGGGGCTTCCCTGGTGGCTCAGTGGTCAAGAACCTGCCTGCCAGTGCAGGGACGCAGGGTTGGATCCCTGATCTGGGAGGATCCCACATGCCTGTCAACAACCACTGAGCCGGTGCTTTAGAGCCTGGGAACCACAGCTCCTGAAGCCCAATGTCCTGCTCCCTTGGGCCAGTGCCCCCACCCAGGGAGTAGCCCGGCTCACAGCAGCTAGAGAAAACCTGAGCAGAAACGAAGACCCAGCACTGCCAAAAGTAAATAAACATTAAAATAATGTAACATGGGAGACACAAATACAGGTACCTGTCAAAGTACCGGGAGAAAGAAGAGCTTATAAAGGCAAAAAGCCTGGAAGTTGTTAAAAGTTGCCTAGAGAGAACTGTGATTGACTTTGACAATATTTGTGCTTTGAGTATTACTAGTTATTTCAGGGTAGGGGTGTGATAGATGGGTAGACTCTCACTAAGTTATTTTAGGGTAAAGGTCCCATAAATATCTTGGCTTCTGGCAGGTGTTCTGGATGACTTCATTAGGTCAAAAGGTCAGATTAAATCCAGGACGAGCCATATATGAATCACACGTCATTACTGACCTCCCAGCTCCACCTTATAGAGCTCTTGGTGGTACCGAGTCTATTTCACAAGTTCTGGGACAGGGTCCTCCATCTACCACCTGCCTGCTCAAGCAAGTCCCTTCTTTCTGCTGCCCTAGGTTTTCAGTGTCACATTGTTACCCAGAACCTGGGTTCGCTTCTTAGTAGGTAGCGAGCTGAAAGACACAACTGAGTCAAAGATAGGGAGAAGGAAGGATTTATTTCTTGCAGCAAGTAAGGAGAACATAGCGAACGTTTCCCAAAGCAGTGTCTCCCCAGACAGCAGAATTGGGGAATTTTTAAGCTAAGGGTATATGCATATTCATGAAAGGGTTTGGGTAGTAGGCAGAGTCCAAGTTTTAGTTGATTGAAGCACTGAGGGTCAGAGAAGGTCAACATCGTTATCCCTTATTTTCTAGCTGACCCAGTTGTTGCTGTTGTTTAAACTCTATGTTGCGTCTGACTCTTTTGCAACCCCATGGACTGTAGCCCGCCAGGCTCCTCTGTCCACTAAATTTCTCAGCAAGAATACTGGAGTGGATTGCCATTTCCTTCTCCAGGGGATCTTTCCAACGCAGAGATCGAACTTATGTCTCCTTCTTGGCAGGTGAATTCTTTACCATGAGCGCCCAGGAGTGGTATTTAAACTCTGCAAAACAGCTCAAGAATGTGCATTAAGCTAATCTTTATCATTGAAATAGAACTGGTAGTCTTTACAACTGATTTATTTTTGTTATTATTACTTTCACCTGGTAACCTTGTCCTTGTGTTTTCTTAAGATCATTATTACTGAGACAAGTACTTGTTCAAAGACAAGTACTGTGGCCAGGCTTAGATCATCAAATGACTTACGCCCTAAATGGCTTCTGTTGTGTCAAGAAAGCCGTTCCTCGTTCTCTTTCTCCCGGGGACCCTGTCTGCTTTCAGCACGGATTCCTGGTTCCCTACACTTACTCTCTGGTATTCTTGACATTGCTCTGGTTGTGAGAACACTTCAGTCAACACATCGGTGACAGGGCCCTTTCCCTTGCTGACTCTGGGGTAGAGATACTCCAGGAGGCCTGCCTTAGTGAGCCAGGGCAAAGCCTGCTCTGCTCTGCTCTGCAAAGGATATAACACAAACTGTTGCAGGAAGGAGGACCGCTTCCAGGGCCCAATAGTGGGCTCTTGTCTAACACTTGGAAATGAACTGTCCCAGGAGACATGTGCTGCAAAGCAAGAGATTTTATTGGAAAGGGCTCCTGGGTGGTGAGCAGGGTAAGGGAACCTAGGAGAACTGCTCTGCTACATGACGCGCACTCTCGGGTTTTTCCCAGTTGTCTCTGGCTAACCTGTCTAACTAGGGTCCTTCCTGATGGTGACGTTTGCATCATTCAGCCAAGACGGAGTCCAGTGAGAAGGACTCTGGGAGGTTGAAAGGACATGTGGACTGGCATCTCCCCTCTTTTGACTTTTCTCTAGTCTTCTGGTTGGTGGTGCTCCTTACCAGGACCTCCTGTTTTGTAAGCTAGCTCATGCCAAGTGGTTACTGTCAGGCCTGGCCAGGGTAAGTCGGTTTCAGTCAGTGGTTCCCCCAACAAAACCAGTCTGAATTCTAGAAAATGTGATTCCTAGCATCCTGAGTGGTTTTAGAACTCTGGAATGAATATTAGCAAACACCTCTCCCTTTAGCTCTGTTGAAAAACACAACTGAACCAAGTAATCTGAGAATCTAATTGGCTCTATTCAATAACTCATGAATTGACTGGGCTTCCTTGGTGGCTCAGATGGTAAAGAGTCCACCTGCAATGCAGGAGACCTGGCTTTCATCCCTGGGTTGGGAAGTTCCCCTGGAGAAGGGAATGGCTACCCACTCCAGTATTCTTGTGTGGAGAGTTCCATGGACAGAGGAGCCTGGGAGGCTATAGTTCATGGGGTCACAAAGAGCCTGACACAACTGAGTGTCTAATACTTTCACTTTCACAATGACTCATGAATTTAGAGCAACTAGAAAGGTGCTCCAAGGGGCTGTACAAAATGGAAAGTTTTCTAGGCAGACGGTGGGTGGGGCAAGAAGATATTAACAAAAGAAAATAAAGGGTTATCTTTAAGCCAGGACATCAACTTTGCAAGTTGAGAAGGGATCAGGCAAGGGTTTATCATGCTGACTACCACTGATTACATTAGTCTTCCACTGGCTGGGGTGGGGATGAGGTGGAGAGGGCCCACAGGACAGATGTCCATGTTGGTGCTTGACCAAATGTGGTAAATGCACACAGTGGAGTATTAGTGAGTCTTAAAGAGGAGGAAATTCTGACACTTGCTACAACATGGATGAACCTTGGCGATATGCCAAGTGAACTAAGACAGACACAAAAAGACAAATGTTGTATGGTAACCTAGAGGGGTTAAATTCACAGGGACAGAAAGCAGATTAGTGGTTATGTGGGGCAGGAGATGAGGGAAGAGGGAGTCATTATTTAGGGGGTAGACTGGCCTATTAAGGTTACATTTCTGGGAAAAGTTGAAACTGCAATTAGACCCATAATTAAATCTTGTTTTGGTACTATGGGCTTTAGCATGAGTGACACCATTTTGGGCTTGTGGTTTTCTTTTTTACAGCATCTTCTGTAAAGAAATGTTAGAAAAATTGGTCTTGAGTAAATATCAGGCTGGGCTTTCCTGGTGGCTCAGTGGTAAAGAATCCTCCTCAGTGCAAGAGCCGCATGAGTTGTGGGTTTGATCCTTGAGTTGGGAAGATCCCCTTCAGGAGGGCATGGCAACCCACTCCAGTATTCTTGCCTGGAGAATCCCATGGACAGAGGAGCCTGGCGGGCTACAGTCCATAGGTTCACAAAGGGTCAGACACAGCTGAAGCTGTTTAGCATGTACACATGCACGTATGTGTCAGGGGTATTGCCCTGCTAACAAAGAAACTTGCAAAGCAACTAAGAGTCTGCTGGTTCCAAGAGGGATGGAGATAAAGGAATTTTATTGCCAAGAAACTTACACAAACAGCTCATTTTTAAATTTATTTTTATCATGATAAAACATACATAATAAAACTTACCACTTAACCGTTTTGATGTTCAGTGGTAAGTACATTTACAATTTGTGCAGCCATTGCCATTATCCATCTCCAGAACTGTTCATATTCCTCGACTGAAACTCTCTACCCCCTAAATAATGACTCCCTCTTCCCTCATCTGTCCCACATAACCACTAATCTGCTTTCTGTACCTATGAATTTAACCCCTCTAGGTCACCATACAATATTTGTCTTTTTGTGTCTGTCTTAGTTCACTTGACATAATATCGCCAAGGTTCACCCATGTTGTAGCAAGTGTCAGAATTTCCTCCTCTTTAAGTCTCAGTAATACTCCACTGTGTACATTTACCACATTTTATTTATCTATTCATCTTTTGTTACACACTTGGGTTGCTTCCACCTTTTGGCAATTGTGAATAATGCTGTTATGAACCTGCATGTACAAGTTTCTCTTTGAGTGCCTGATTTAAATTCTTTTGGGCATTTACTCAGAAGCGGAATTGCTACATCATATGGTAATTCTATGTTTAACTTTTTGAGGTATTTTCCATGCTGTATTCTGTAGGTGCGGCATCGTTTTCGATTCCAACCAATGTTTCAATTTCTCACCACAAGGGTTTCAGTTTCTCAACATCCTTGCCAACATTTGTTGTTTTCTATTTCTTTTTTTAAAAACTTTTTATTTATATTGAAGTACAACCGATTAACAATGTTGTGGTAGTTTCAGGTGGACAGCAAAGGGACTCAGCCATACATGCACACGTCTCCCTTCTCTGTTTCTGGACAGTAGTGGTGAATGTGAAGTGCTACATCACTGTGAACAGCCAGTTTTAACAATTAGTTAAAAGATGGAAGTTTTATTTCATGAGTCATAAAAATTCATCTTCAAATCAGTTGTGATAGACACCAGAAAAATCGAGGTCCCAGATAACAGATGTGCTACTTACCCATCAGGAAAAAAAATTATGAAGCAAATGATGAAGGTACATCTGTGACTGCTTGTTCATGTCCTGACAGTAAGGTGCAGGAATCATGCCCAAGTTTGGTGCAGACACAGCCGCAGTTCTGACTGACAGAGGCCACTTGCTGCTCTGATTTCCTTACTGCTGCAGAACACACTTTGCTCACTTTTTGGCTTAGAGACACAACCTTTTCCCGTGGCCCCCTTTGAAGGGTCCCTTCACTGGTCGTCAAGGGACCACCTTCTCTTTCCTAAGAGACCATCCATTTATGGGCCCTCTTCCCTTGGCCTCGCATGTGTGGGTGATAGTCCTGGGCCTCTTTGGGAGTGGGGCAGACTTCCCCGCTCCAACTGTCCTCTCTCCCTGTCCCTGGAGATAGGAGGGTCTGTGTATTTTCCCTTCTGCCTCCTTGCTGGCCCAGCTCAGGGACACTAGGTGGAAGGTCTGTGTAGTGGCAGGTCAGGAGAGCTGCGGAGGGAGAGGAGAATGCAGGCCTGCTTTCAGGAGGGGCTGCTCTGGTGCACTGTTTAGGTCTGATGGGTAGGACAGCCCAGGCACGTGGGGTGGTGAGGATGGGCCTCTGGGGAGGGGCAGAAGGGGTCAAAGTTGACCTTGGAAAGGAAAGCGTCTCTTATTCTTCTGGTGCCTGGAGAGGGGCCTGGCCTTCCAGGCCTGGTGATGGGGTAACTGTGGCAGACTGCCAGGGAAGTCCTGAGGGCTCCTAGGTGTTCTAGGCAGATCAGCCGTCCATGGGTTGTCTTGAGAGGTGGCAGTGGTGAAGGGTATTTGGGAGAAGAACTGGGCGCGTTTGGCTGCTTTTTGACTTTCTACTTTCCTCTCTTCTCAGGTTCCTGGGGGAAGCCAACATCCCCCTCCGGGAAGTCCTTGCCACCCCCAGCCTGTCTGCCAGTTTCAATGCCCCGCTGCTGGACACCAAGAAGCAGCCCACAGGGGTAAGTGTCCACTGGCCTCTGTATTCGGCTGGTTTCTGTCAGAGGCCTTGCTCTCTGACCCCAGTCATGTGTCAAGGTCCAGCCTCCAGCACCCAGGCCTAGCCCACCCTGACTGAAGCTCTGGGTGCTCAGGAGGGGCCCAGGGCTGGCTAGGATGGGAGGGGCAGAAGAGGGAGGTGGGACTCAGCAGCAGGGCTCCAGCCGGCCTTGCCTCACACCAGCCCTCCCCAGGCCACCAGCAGGGCTCCAGCCAGCCTGGCTCACAGCAGCCTGCCCCCCGGCCACCTCCTGGGATTGGTGTTTCACTGGAAACCTGGTGCCTTCCCAAGCTTCCTGGTGGCCTTGCTTACGGCACCGCAATCTCCCTGATAGTCTCCCGTCCAGGCCCATCTCCGGGTCTGGAATAGCTGAGTCATCTGGGTCACAGATCACAGCAGGAGGGAGGCATTCATCCCCCTCCCCTGCCGGCTGGGACCTGTCAGACCCCCTTCCTGTCCTCCATTGTTCTTCCTGCTCCTCCCCCAGCCTTCCCAGTGTTCTGCTAGCCCTCCCAGACAATTCCCAGCCCTCATCCCCAGCCTTCCGTTATTTTTAGTGAGCTAAATATACCCTGCGGGGTCCTTTCTTCATGGTCAGTAGAATTCCTGACCTTTCCTCTGGGTCAGCCCCACCTCCCAGGATGCACTGGGGAGATCTATCGATTTGGAAAGACTTCCTCTCAGTGGGGTCCTGGGGAGTCTCTCAGAGTGTGGCCACCTTGCCGGGTGGAGTGTGTATGTGTGTGTGTGTGTGTGTGTGTGTGTGTGTGTGTGTGTG
>SJYC01114279.1:0-38749 GCA_006408675.1 Madoqua kirkii | reverse complement strand
TTGGTGAGTCAGGAAGTGCTGGTCTGGGCAGAGCTCTAGAGGGTGGAAGTACTGCTTGGAACTGGGAGCTGGAGGAAGAGAGTGAGTGACTGAAGTCACACAGTGAATCGGCGTCCAGATGGGGACATGAATCAGGGGGTGTGTCTCCCGACTCTCAGCAGTTGAAGGGACTTGAGTGAACTCTGGGGTCACTGCCCTTCTGATGCTGCAGTTTTCCCCAGCCGTGTCTCAGGCTCCTCAAGGCTGGATTCTTCTCTGATGGGAAAGTGTCTTTTAGAGAATCCATCCCTTTTTTGACAGTGCTCACTGGTAGAACAGAACATTCTGGTCCATGCAGGGTGTGTCACTTGCTGAATTCCTTTTGTCCTTCCTTGGAGCTCTTCAGGAAGAGCTCTAGGACTTCTGAGACTTCTGAGCTGCCCCTTCCAGGGGCCCTGAAGATGACTAGGGCAGGCTCTGGAGACGCAGAGCACTGATGGAGGAGTCGGGGAGGGCATCGAGGCAGCAGGGACACAGGTGCTTGGGGTCAGGAGATCTGCTTGGTGCTTCTCCCCTGCTCTCAGGGATGGGGGTTGTCCACTTTGCCATGTGTCAGGCCCCCAGTGCCTCCAACCAGAGTCTTTTGCTTCCTGACTGACCTGCTCAAACCTCTCTTCTCTCACACCCCCTATGCATCTGTGACAGTGGTGTTTCCTGCTAGCCCGCCTGCCCCCGCTCCCCTCCAAGCTCAAAGGCCCCCCAGCCCCTGAGACACCGACCAGGGGGCTGAGCCTGGCTGGGACTCCCTGGCTGCCTCACCTCTCCTCCTCTCGCTGTGGCCTGGCACTCTGTCTGCACTTCCCCAGCAGCAGCAAGGAGCTGACTGCCTTCTCTTCCCTGGGCTGGGACTCCTGGCTGTCTGCAGAGCTTGCCACTCCGTCCCAGACTATGTCTCCAAGAAGGGGTGCGAGAGCCAGGAGGTGACGGGTGGGAGTGGAACACGGGGCCGGGAGGTGGGGTAAATTAGGTTCCTGGACCCAGCTCCAACGTGTGTGTGTGTGTGGAGGCTTCTCCATGCCAATGCAATGCCCGGATACCAGCTGAGTAGCAATGATTCAACGTAATTCTGACACCATCTACCTGGCTATAGCAGCAGCAGATCCCGTGGGCTAAGGGCTCAGGCCTGCCCTGCCCCCTTTCAGATACTAGTGGCAAGCCTAGCCTGTTACCTGTGCTTCTAACCAACTGGCTATAGATCAGAGGTTCCCAGGACCTCCTCCTCAGGTTCAGGGAATTTGCTAGAGTGGCTTACAGAACATTCTACATGCTAGATTATGGGTTTATTATAAAAGGATATATCTAAGCAATAGCCAGACAGAAGAGACACCCAGGGCAAGGTCTGGGGAAGAGCACAAAGCTTCATGCTCTCTCCAGGAGCACCACGCTCCCCAGTCTCCACTCAGAAGCTCCCTGAATCACATCCTTTCGGGGTTTCATTGCATAGGCATGATTGATTAAATCACTGGCCATCAGTGATTGATTCAACCTCCAGCTCCTCTCTCATTCTTGGAGGTTAGGGGCAGGACTGAAGTTACAACCCTCCAGTCACAGGTTTGGTCCTCCTGGCAATCAGCTCCATCCTCAGATGAGGTCCAGAAGTCACCGCATTAACATAACAAGAGATACTGTTGTTACTCTCAACACTTAGGAAATTCCAAGAGTTGGGGGAGCTGTAAGCCAGGAAATGTGGACAAAGACCAACTATATATGTAAAATATACTTTGGTCATCTCAATGACCCAATATATGTCTTATAAATCACAGTATAGCCTGGGACCTCCTTCCCTTCAGCCCAGGAGCTGGCTCTGGCCTGTGGAGAGGGTTTGGGACCAACCTCTAGCCCCTGTGATAGAGCTGAGTTCCACTGCAGCCCCAAGCAGGTCCTGAGAACCCCTGAACTGGGACTCCCCACCCCGTGCCTGGGGCCTGGGGCTGGTTGCTTGGCAATCAGGAGCACAGGGATGTGGTCAGAGGGACGGAGAGCCCCGTCAGCAGCTATGGATTCTCGCTGGTCATTTTCTGAGGTTGATTTCTGGGCTGAGTCTGGCGGGCAGAGCTTGCCAGGCATCCCCAGTTAGCTGTGGCTCAGATGACCTCAGAGGGCCAGAGGAAGCTGCTGATGGTGTGATGGGAGATCGTGATGCTGACTGTGGGATCCTTAGGAAACCCAGCAGGACTGAGGAAGAGGAGGGGGGGCCTGCAGTGGGCTGGGCTGTGGGCTCCACCTGCCTGTCATTCTCACCCAAGTCCCTTCAGATGTGGTACACTGGGCTGCGTGCCATGAGAAGGTGCCAACTTTATTCAGACGCCTCTAGCCTGAAGTGGAGAACACTACCCTTATCTTGGGGGAGTCTCCAGGCCCACGAGGGCTCTGGACACACGTGAAGGAAAGCAACATACTCACAGGTGTGTTTCGAGAACAGCTTACTGATGAGGTTGTGGATGATACACCATGAAAACCATGTCAGTAGCTCCTCAGCCTTACAAGCTAGAGTCTGATCAGGAAGGGCAACCCGCTGGGTGAGAAGAACGTGTGAAACCCAGAAGAGCGTGGGCCCTCTGTGTTGGGAGCAGGCACAGAGGTGCTTTGGTGAATCCCTGAGTATCCTTCAAGTGACTGAAGATGCCGCCAGCCACCCCTGCCTCAGCTCAGGACCGCATCTTACCTTCCTGCCAGCTTCTGGGTGTTGTCTGAGGGAAAGGTAAATGAGATGTGTATAAGAGACAGCTTCTCCCCTGCTCTCAGGGATGGGGGTTGTCCACTTTGCCATGTGTCAGGCCCCCAGTGCCTCCAACCAGAGTCTTTTGCTTCCTGACTGACCTGCTCAAACCTCTCTTCTCTCACACCCCCTATGCATCTGTGACAGTGGTGTTTCCTGCTAGCCCGCCTGCCCCCGCTCCCCTCCAAGCTCAAAGGCCCCCCAGCCCCTGAGACACCGACCAGGGGGCTGAGCCTGGCTGGGACTCCCTGGCTGCCTCACCTCTCCTCCTCTCGCTGTGGCCTGGCACTCTGTCTGCACTTCCCCAGCAGCAGCAAGGAGCTGACTGCCTTCTCTTCCCTGGGCTGGGACTCCTGGCTGTCTGCAGAGCTTGCCACTCCGTCCCAGACTATGTCTCCAAGAAGGGGTGCGAGAGCCAGGAGGTGACGGGTGGGAGTGGAACACGGGGCCGGGAGGTGGGGTAAATTAGGTTCCTGGACCCAGCTCCAACGTGTGTGTGTGTGGAGGCTTCTCCATGCCAATGCAATGCCCGGATACCAGCTGAGTAGCAATGATTCAACGTAATTCTGACACCATCTACCTGGCTATAGCAGCAGCAGATCCCGTGGGCTAAGGGCTCAGGCCTGCCCTGCCCCCTTTCAGATACTAGTGGCAAGCCTAGCCTGTTACCTGTGCTTCTAACCAACTGGCTATAGATCAGAGGTTCCCAGGACCTCCTCCTCAGGTTCAGGGAATTTGCTAGAGTGGCTTACAGAACATTCTACATGCTAGATTATGGGTTTATTATAAAAGGATATATCTAAGCAATAGCCAGACAGAAGAGACACCCAGGGCAAGGTCTGGGGAAGAGCACAAAGCTTCATGCTCTCTCCAGGAGCACCACGCTCCCCAGTCTCCACTCAGAAGCTCCCTGAATCACATCCTTTCGGGGTTTCATTGCATAGGCATGATTGATTAAATCACTGGCCATCAGTGATTGATTCAACCTCCAGCTCCTCTCTCATTCTTGGAGGTTAGGGGCAGGACTGAAGTTACAACCCTCCAGTCACAGGTTTGGTCCTCCTGGCAATCAGCTCCATCCTCAGATGAGGTCCAGAAGTCACCGCATTAACATAACAAGAGATACTGTTGTTACTCTCAACACTTAGGAAATTCCAAGAGTTGGGGGAGCTGTAAGCCAGGAAATGTGGACAAAGACCAACTATATATGTAAAATATACTTTGGTCATCTCAATGACCCAATATATGTCTTATAAATCACAGTATAGCCTGGGACCTCCTTCCCTTCAGCCCAGGAGCTGGCTCTGGCCTGTGGAGAGGGTTTGGGACCAACCTCTAGCCCCTGTGATAGAGCTGAGTTCCACTGCAGCCCCAAGCAGGTCCTGAGAACCCCTGAACTGGGACTCCCCACCCCGTGCCTGGGGCCTGGGGCTGGTTGCTTGGCAATCAGGAGCACAGGGATGTGGTCAGAGGGACGGAGAGCCCCGTCAGCAGCTATGGATTCCGCTGGTCATTTTCTGAGGTTGATTTCTGGGCTGAGTCTGGCGGGCAGAGCTTGCCAGGCATCCCCAGTTAGCTGTGGCTCAGATGACCTCAGAGGGCCAGAGGAAGCTGCTGATGGTGTGATGGGAGATCGTGATGCTGACTGTGGGATCCTTAGGAAACCCAGCAGGACTGAGGAAGAGGAGGGGGGGCCTGCAGTGGGCTGGGCTGTGGGCTCCACCTGCCTGTCATTCTCACCCAAGTCCCTTCAGATGTGGTACACTGGGCTGCGTGCCATGAGAAGGTGCCAACTTTATTCAGACGCCTCTAGCCTGAAGTGGAGAACACTACCCTTATCTTGGGGGAGTCTCCAGGCCCACGAGGGCTCTGGACACACGTGAAGGAAAGCAACATACTCACAGGTGTGTTTCGAGAACAGCTTACTGATGAGGTTGTGGATGATACACCATGAAAACCATGTCAGTAGCTCCTCAGCCTTACAAGCTAGAGTCTGATCAGGAAGGGCAACCCGCTGGGTGAGAAGAACGTGTGAAACCCAGAAGAGCGTGGGCCCTCTGTGTTGGGAGCAGGCACAGAGGTGCTTTGGTGAATCCCTGAGTATCCTTCAAGTGACTGAAGATGCCGCCAGCCACCCCTGCCTCAGCTCAGGACCGCATCTTACCTTCCTGCCAGCTTCTGGGTGTTGTCTGAGGGAAAGGTAAATGGTCCAGGCATGTGAAGTGTGTTGGGAGCGGTGGGGGTGGGTGGGTCCAGGGTTGGTCTTCCTAAGCTCAGGGTTGGAGAGCTGTGGCCCAGGAAGCAGGCGGTGAGCAGTGGGGCTGGACATGGCAGGGTAGGTGAAAGACCCGGGAGTTGGGGCCTGTAACCTGTCGGAGGATCTGATGGGACTGTCTGTCTTTTTTGCCTTTCCCGGTGTCTTGGTTTCCTGGACCCTCTCAGCCTGCAGGCCAGACAGGACCTTCCAGAATCCTGTGGTATTGTTGACTGTGAGCCCCAGATGCAGACATGGGTGACTGAGGTTACTTGTTCCAGGGCATGACTCCCCACCCCGTGCCTGGGGCCTGGGGCTGGTTGCTTGGCAATCAGGAGCACAGGGATGTGGTCAGAGGGACGGAGAGCCCCGTCAGCAGCTATGGATTCTCGCTGGTCATTTTCTGAGGTTGATTTCTGGGCTGAGTCTGGCGGGCAGAGCTTGCCAGGCATCCCCAGTTAGCTGTGGCTCAGATGACCTCAGAGGGCCAGAGGAAGCTGCTGATGGTGTGGTGGGAGATTGTGATGCTGACTGTGGGATCCTTAGGAAACCCAGCAGGACTGAGGAAGAGGAGGGGGGGCCTGCAGTGGGCTGGGCTGTGGGCTCCACCTGCCTGTCATTCTCACCCAAGTCCCTTCAGATGTGGTACACTGGGCTGCGTGCCATGAGAAGGTGCCAACTTTATTCAGACGCCTCTAGCCTGAAGTGGAGAACACTACCCTTATCTTGGGGGAGTCTCCAGGCCCACGAGGGCTCTGGACACACGTGAAGGAAAGCAACATACTCACAGGTGTGTTTCGAGAACAGCTTACTGATGAGGTTGTGGATGATACACCATGAAAACCATGTCAGTAGCTCCTCAGCCTTACAAGCTAGAGTCTGATCAGGAAGGGCAACCCGCTGGGTGAGAAGAACGTGTGAAACCCAGAAGAGCGTGGGCCCTCTGTGTTGGGAGCAGGCACAGAGGTGCTTTGGTGAATCCCTGAGTATCCTTCAAGTGACTGAAGATGCCGCCAGCCACCCCTGCCTCAGCTCAGGACCGCATCTTACCTTCCTGCCAGCTTCTGGGTGTTGTCTGAGGGAAAGGTAAATGGTCCAGGCATGTGAAGTGTGTTGGGAGCGGTGGGGGTGGGTGGGTCCAGGGTTGGTCTTCCTAAGCTCAGGGTTGGAGAGCTGTGGCCCAGGAAGCAGGCGGTGAGCAGTGGGGCTGGACATGGCAGGGTAGGTGAAAGACCCGGGAGTTGGGGCCTGTAACCTGTCGGAGGATCTGATGGGACTGTCTGTCTTTTTTGCCTTTCCCGGTGTCTTGGTTTCCTGGACCCTCTCAGCCTGCAGGCCAGACAGGACCTTCCAGAATCCTGTGGTATTGTTGACTGTGAGCCCCAGATGCAGACATGGGTGACTGAGGTTACTTGTTCCAGGGCAGCATGCTTTGATGGACACATGACTGACTGATACTGGCCTTCAGGATGCATGCGTGGTGGTGCTGGGGCTGAGGAGCTGAGGGACAGGCTGTCAGATGGAGTGTCTTGACATGGAGGGCCTTAAAGAGGGTCCTACTGGGGGCCAGGGTCACTGTCTAGGAGAGCATGGGGCTCATACATATCCCACAGAAAGAGAATCTCAGCTCTGGTTATGTCTGGAGAAGGATCAGGCTATGAGATATGATGTCCTAGTGAGGGTGGGAGGTTCTGACCCTGAGTGAGGCCCACAGACAGGCCCCGTTTCCTTTTACTCTCAGTAGAGCTAGAGATCTCCAGAATCAACCAGCCCTGGGCATGAAGCAGCGGACCCTGAAGCTTGGCCCTGCTGCGAGAACTATGCTAGATCCTGGGCTCTAGATCCTTGGAAGCTGCCAGGAATGTTCCTGTTGCTCCTTGATGGGCATGTAAAAGATGGAACTGGCTTTGTGCCCGAGGTCTCTTCTCATGCCTGGAGCCACTGGCATGTTGCTAAGTCTTCAGGAGGTTGGTGGGGGGCTCTCAGTGTGGAGATCTGATGCTCAGGAAACACCGGGAGGGGAGGGGTTACTTGGATGGTCTTGGGATTCAGAGGCTACTGCTAATGGCACCCGATCCACAGCATGGAGCAGTTATACTCACACGGCTCCCTTCTGCACAGAGATGATGTACTAGAAGCCCCCAGGTGGTGAAGGATGGTGGCTGGGCAAGGTGAGCCCTGAGGAACAGAAAGTGGTGTTCTTCAAAGGAATCTGGTCCTAGGGTCAGAAGCCCTCAGCCACCACATGTTAGGGGGACTTCATTCATCTCTGCTAAATGAGATTCCTGTGGTTGTAGCAGAAGCAAATTTCTCGGATTTTCAGAACCTTCTATTTTAAAATAATTTCAGAGTCAGCAAAAATCTGTAAGAGTGGTTGAAAGAATATTTTGTTCTAAGCCATTTGATTCCTTCTCCTGACTCCTCATCCTGAATTTAGTGTGTATTTTCTCTGATTAAGGACTTTCTCCTACATAACCACAATGAAACCTTCAAAATGAGGAAATTAATTTTGATGTGACACGACCACAGATTCTCATTCAAGTTTTATCAGTTTTATCAACAGTGCCCTTTATAACGAAAGGATCCAATTAAGGATCATGTGTTGCGTTAGTCATTCCGTCGTTTTAGTGTCCATCTCCCTGGGAGAATTCCTCGGTCTGACTTTTATAACCTGTCACCTCGAGACTTTGGGGAATCCAGGCCAGTTGTCTTGTAGGATGTCCCCCTGTTCATATTTGCTTGCTGTTTTTATGTGACTTGGCTTCCTTGATAGCTCAGTTGGTAAAGAGTCTGCCTGCAATACAGGATTCCCAGTTCGATTCCTGGGTCAGGAAGATCTGCTAGAGAAGGGATAGGCTGCCCACTCCAGTATTCTTGGACTTGCCTTGTGGCTCAGTTGGTAAAGAATCTGCCTGCAGTTAGATTTAGGGTGTTTATCTCTGGCAGGAATGGAACACCGCAATGCTGTGCTTACCCCATCATGTCCTAGAGTGGCAGGATTTTGATTTGTTTCATTTCTGTGTGATTACCCAGGATCATTTGATCACCTGGCATTTGCTGAGTTTCTTCGCCAATCATGCATCCATTCCCCTTTCTAATAAGTAAGGATTTGGGGACGGGGGGTGGGGGGGGGAAGGTGCTTTGTGACTCTAAATACTTTTGTTCCGTATCTGATGTTTATCCAGCAGGTTTAACACTCACTGTTATTTCTTGGTTGGATTGTGGCTTCGATGCTTGCTAAATGGTGATATCTTAAATCAATTATTAATTTTTTGCTGCATTAATCACCTGGCATTCCACTATAAGGAAAAGTGTCCTCCTGTCGTATTTATTAATTTATTTCTATATGGATTCATATATTCCTGTTTTATTCAGTGGTTTAGTCTGTTCCCATCATCATTTATTTTCATGTTTAAATTGTCCCAGATTTAACCTGTGGAAACCCTTGATAGCAAAACATGTCAAAAGGGTTCTGTGTCCTTTTGGCATGTTTCTGTAGTTCTTTGAATATTTCCTTGTTTTCTGGCTTACAAAAAGATGTACCTGGGTCATCTACCTTCTCTGGCCTAATCCTGGAATTCGTTACTGCTCCGAAGAGCCCAAATTGCCTTTGGATGAAGTGAAGAAAAACACAGCTTCCCAGGCCCACCCCAGACCTGAACTGAAGTCTCAGGGAGATGGGCGTAGCTTTGGTCGGGTCTGGATATCTGGGCCGCCTGAGCAGCTGTTCTTTGTGTCGCTAGAGCTTGGGGTTGGGGACGTGCTGGCAGCTCAAGTGGCGACACCTGGTGGTGATTCAGGAACCTGCACGGCCGTTAGGACAATGCCTTGGATCTGGAACTTAAGGGTCTTATTGCCTTGCTGGGCCTCCTACTAGGTCTCCTGGGATGGAGAACCGGGTCCAGCCTCCTTCCTCAGTCTTCTGAGCACTCTTCCTTACCCACCACACACACCCCCACCCTGCCCTCCCTTAGCCTGGCTGCCCAAGTCCAGGCCCTAGCCTGAAGGGTTCAAGCTCCAGAGCTGGATACACCCAGGACTGTGAGCTCCTTCCATCTCAGGACCAAGATTTGCTCCAAGGGCTTCCGGACATCCCTAACATTACTCAGCAGAGATGGCTGTCTAGTGAATTATACTGAGTTGCTCAGAAGATATTATGAATCATTAACAGTTATGTTTATAAAGGGTTTATCAAAATTTGGGGAAATGCTTATTGTCTCATATGAAGTAAAAGAAAAATATTCAATGTACAGCAGAGCTGAACATTATTCATTAAAAAAGATTGGAAATAATTATACCAAAATGTGAATAATGGTGGGATTATGCAATTTATTTTCTTTTACATTCTGAAACTTTCATGCTTTGGAGTTTTTCTTACTCTGATGGATTAAAAGGCTGCCCCAGGAGGCCTGCTGGACCAGGGAAGGGTTAGTCAGGTCTCCTTTGGCCTGGGAGCAGCAAGGCTGGAGAACCTGCCGTGGCTGTACCTTTTCTTCAGGCCCTTTGAAGGGGGTTGGTCTCCTGGTGGGCTTGGCTGGGGTGGGGGCACAAGGTAGCCCCCTCGTCCATGTGAACGGCCTGGTGGGTCACCCCCCCTTGCTGGTCAAAGCCAGAGCATCTGGGGGTTGCTTCTGGGAGGAAAGAGGGCCTCATCCTTTCAGTGCTATCTGGGGCCTGAGCAAAGAGAGGCTGAGCTTTCTGTGGAGAAACAGGGGAGAACACTTGACTGAGCAGAGTGGCCAAGGGGGCATTTTTTTCCTGAAGATGGGTGTAAGCTGAGAGTTGAAAAATCCTGCAGGTAAAGTTCAATCGCTGATTTATTTATAGAAGCTTGCTAGGCATTCAATCTACTAATTTAATCCTCATTTGCTCCTATGCCGAAAATGCTAGTGCCGTCCCTACCCCCATTTTACAGATGAGGAAACTGAGGGCCAGAGAGGTTTCAGATCTTGCCAAAGTCACCCAGCTTCTGAGTGGTGGAACTTGATTCCAGATTCAGTGCTCCTAAGCACGTGACTATGTTGATGGGCTCCTGGGGATGGCTTTGCTGTGCCTCTTGCAAACCAGACTCCATTCCTGGTTTGGAGAAAAGGAACAAGGATACAGGAAAGGAAGCATGCTGGAGGGCGGTGGTCGGAAGCCAACATTAACCCACTGCCCTCTCACCCCTATCTGTTCCAGGCCTCACTGGTCCTGCAGGTGTCCTACACGCCGCTGCCTGGAGCCATGCCCACCTTCCCACCATTAACACCTCTGGAACCCTCCCCGACTCTGCCTGACATGGATATGGTGGCTGGTGAGGAGCCCACCCTCTCCCTGGCAGGGCTGGGGGAATAAGCCTAGTGGTGGCACCTGAGCCTGGGGAGGGGTTGCCTTCCTAGACTGGGGGCTGCCCAGGCCTGGCAAAGAGAGGCCGTGGGTGGGTGGGGAGTCTGTAGAACTGACTTCCTTCTTACAAAATAAAGGAGCAGGAGGCATGCCCCCTAGGTGCCACTAGAGTTAGTATGATGACATCTTCCTAGCGCCAGAGGTTCAAGGAAGGTGTTGTGTGGGCGCTGGGTACCCAGCCCTCTGTGGCTCAGAGAGGTGGGAATTTTAGAGGGCAGGCCTGTGCTGGGAAGCAGGTCTGTCCTAGGAGATGCCTGAGCCCCACCCACTGCCCAGCACTCTGCAGGTCTTTAGCGATGACATGTGACTAAAGAGTTGGACTTTCCCTGAGAACCCTGAGCTGAAGTCAGGGGATGAGTTCCTGTCTTGCCTTGACACCAGTAGCTGTGTGGCTTCGGGCCAGTCACTCCCCCTCTGGGCCTACAGTTTATTATTCATGGAAAGTGAGCAGACTGAACTGACCAAGCCTCACGGTTGCCCTTGACTTACCTCTCCTGGCCCTGTGAAGTGAGGACCAGCCACAGTGGCTGGCTTGTCAGTGGTGGCTGGGGGGGCGTGACAGTTCAGCCTGCTGGAGTGAACAGGAAGCACATAGATGGGCCAGGTGGGGTCTTGCGCTGGGAAAGATCCCAGCATTTCTCCCTTGGTGAAGGGAGCCCATCCTGGGTGTGCCCTGAGCCCATCCTGGGGGCCGTGTGGGGCTCCTGGTGGGGGAGGCAGAGCGGGGGCCCCTCTTGTTGGCCTTGGCACTGTCTGAGCTCAGGGGTGGGCTGATCCCTCTGGACTGGGGTTGAGGGAGGAAGAAGGGGGTGCTCCTGGTGACGGAGAGTGGAGAGAGTGAGGGTCCCAAATGTTCTGGGACCACTTTGAGGTGGATCTGACAAAGTTAGCCTCTGGCCCGAAGGTGGCGACCAGCACCTGTTCGGAGCTTTGTGTGGGTGGGCGCAGGCGGGGAGGGCAGGGCTGGTAGGGGTGGGGGGCCCTGGGTTGGCTTCCCTCACCAGCTCCCTCCCCTCCTGGGGCTGTGCCCTGCCCATGTGCCAGGTGGGGGCCAGAGCCAGGCCGAGACCTGGTCCCTGCTCAGTGACAGCACCGTGGACACGAGACACTCTGGAAGGAAGTGGCTGGCCCCCACGGGTGAGACGCGGGCTGGGCTGAGCCGGCCCTCCCGCCGGTAACCAGCTCACTTGCTGCCGCCATCAGCTCCCCAGAGCGGGCAAGGCAGCCAGGAGGGCTCCTCCTGCAGGACCTGGCGGGAGGGCTGGGGCCATTCTGTCTCCTCCTGCCTGCTAACCAGACTGACCACCCTCAAGTTTCAGCTGTTAGGAGCTCTTCTTCTCCCTCATCCATCCTGGCTGACCACTGGGGAAAGAGAGGGGCAGGGGAGGTGGGTGCTGGGCCGTCGGGTCTGCCATCCGCTGGGACTCAGGGGCTGGAGGGACCCAGCCTCATTACGACCCTCTCCTCCAGACACAGGAGGAGAGGAGGACACTGAGGACCAGGGGCTCACGGGAGACGAGGCCGAGCCATTCCTGGACCAGGGCGGGACTCTGGGCCCGGGGGCCCCCAGCACCCCGAAGAAACCTCCTTCCCATCCTCCCCCCTACACCCTGGGGGGAGAAGGAAGAGAAGCGCGCCTGCGCCCAGAAAGCTGCTGTCGGACAAGCCGCAGGACTTCCAGGTGACCATGGGCTCCTCCTTCAGCCAGGGGCAGCCTCTGCGGCCAGTGTAAGACCTGTCTGTGTAGCCGAGCGGCGGGCCCTAAGAGAGGAGTCTGGTTCCCCTGGGGAACCAGATGGGGAGGCCATGTCTTGGGGCCTCTCCCCAGCCCCTGGTTTTACTCTTAAAAGGGGGGGGGTCACTGCAGAGCGCCAGCATCACCACAGCTGCTACCTGTTTTCCCAGCCAGACGCCCCCTAGCCGGTGCCCTGGCTCCTCCGTCCACGGGATTTCCCAGGCAAGAATACTGGCTGGGAATACTTGTTCAGAGTGACGGACAGCATGGTTGTCACCTGGGGGCATGACTCGACGGGACCCACTGACTCAGTCTGCATTTGAACAAGATCCCCAAATCTAAGAAGCTCCTCCTGTTTTTTTTTCTCTATCCATTCCCCCTGTTAATAGTCATGATTTTTCTGAAGGTCATGTGCAGTTTGAATTTGTTCAAGCTTCTCACAGAATAAAACTATGAAAATTAACCCTTTGACTTATTTTTATCCAAAAATCTATCTCACTTAATTTGGGCCCTTTTTGGTTCTTTTTATTTTCTACAGAATTTTCCATTTTGATGTAATTTTCATTTAGTGATATTTAACTTCAGAACTACTTTAAAAATTAAAAACAGGAAACTTCAATATTTATTTATTAAATGCAATGAATTATGAAAATATATTTCAATTATGTTTCAATTTCTAATTGTGGTAATTTCAGAAAAGTTTTAGTTATAACCCACAATGTTTGCCTGCTTCCCTGATGACTCAGACAGTGAAGAATCTGCCTGCAGTGCAGGAAACCCTGATTTGATCCCTGGGTCAGGAAGATACCCTGGAGAAGGAAATGGCAGCCCACTTCACTGTTTTTGCCTGAAAAATCCCATGAACACAAGAGCCTGGTGGGCTATGGTCCATGGTCACGAAGAGTTGAACACTACTGAGTGACTAACACTTTCACTTTCGTGTTTGCCTGAGAGGCAAAATTCTAATTTATTATTATCTATAAGACATGTTATTGTTTCCTCCTTCAAACAAACAAAAACTTTTGGGACTTCCCTGGTGGTCCAGTGCCTACGACTCCTAATGCAGGGGCCCAGGTTCAATCCCTGGTCAGGGAACTAGATCCCACATGCCTCAGTCAAGACCCAGTGAAGCCAATAAGTAATAAATAATGAAAAAAAAAATGACTTTTTGGTAGAAAATTTGGAAAATACAATGAAAAGAATAAAAATCACTTCCTCCCTCCTCCCATTGCCATTGATAATAAATATATCCTATAGCAGCTTATTTTTAAAATAAATAATTGCTGGTTAGAAACTAGAACCAGTAAACACTGTATTTTTTCATGAAAGCTTTAACACTTTAAAACATAATATTCTGAAATCTTTTGCGTAACTTTGGAGGCACAGATGTGCTTGAAACCCTCACTTATTGAAAGTTCAATGAAGAAAACTCTTAAGAATGTCAGACATTCTGTGTTGCATCTTACACTATGTAAGAATGAAGTGAGGTTGCATCACTATGTAGCGCTGACCTCTGAGGGGATTGTAAGTGAGGAGTATTCAAGTGACCCAAAAACCTCACCATCGAGGGGCCTGAGATGGGGCTTGTGCAGGAATGGAACAGGGACTGGATTCTCGGGCCAGCCCTGGGATTTTCTGCTGGCAGCTCACTTGGGGCAGCCTGGCAGCTTGTATGTAGCACCATGGGGTGTTATAGATGCCAAGGACCTTGGTGGGAAAATACTGTTCTTACAATGTTCTTCCTATTTCCTTTTTAATACCTGTCCCAAGAGGCTGGCTGTGAGGGTGGTCCCTGAGATTTCTGACTCTCGAGTGGGGTGGGGGGTGTATGCCTGACTTCTTCCTCTCCTCCGGCTCACAGCCTCTCCTGGCTTTCAGATCAGGGTCCAGGTGATCGAGGGACGCCAGCTGCCAGGGGTGAACATCAAGCCTGTGGTCAAGGTCACCGCCGCTGGGCAGACCAAGCGGACCCGGATCCACAAAGGAAACAGCCCCTTCTTCAACGAGGTGGGAGCCCCTGGGTTAGGGGTAGTGCCGTGGTGGGAGTGTGCGTCGGACGCCTGGCAGTTCGCTCAGGTTCTGCAGATGGCACTAGCACTGGGTGGAGGGCAGTGCCCGGTCCTGAGTAGGTGATCTGAGGAGCTGGAGAGAGGGCTGCTGCTCTTACTCTGCCTTGGGCTCCCCCGCTCCACACCCCCACCATCCGTGGGGCCGGCCACCCTGTCCTTGAGATGACCACTTCCGTGAGGTTGAATCCCAGAGCCTGGTGCTGGGCTGAGCCCACCGC
The DNA here is from genome assembly GCA_006408675.1 of Madoqua kirkii. NCBI lineage: Eukaryota > Metazoa > Chordata > Mammalia > Artiodactyla > Bovidae > Madoqua > Madoqua kirkii. Next base: position 24,327 of record SJYC01114279.1, on the reverse strand, counting down.
ACACTCACTGTGTGGACCAGCCCTGGAGGCTGGGCGGTGGCCGTCTCCTCCCGGCCCCGGGCTCAGCCGGCCTTCATCTGTCCCCCCTCGCCCTGAACCAACAGACTCTCTTCTTCAATGTGTTTGACTCTCCCGCGGAGCTGTTCAATGAGCCCATCTTCATCACGGTACGTGCCAGCCATCAGACGCTTTCTGTGGGCTCCGTGTACGTGTGTGCATGTGTGAGAAACCGAGCCCGGTAACAGGGAGCAGCTCACAGCCTCGCGCTCCCCGCTCCCATTCCACTTGGCACAAAGATGCCTTTGGGACTTGGATGCAGGTGGCAGTGGAGTGGGGAGACCCTGATGCCGCCAGCTTCCCCAGGTACCAGACTCATTCGCACTGTGGTCCTTTGATTTTCATCTTATTTTGTTGGTCTGTATGTCTGCTTCTGGCCAAGATTTTGTTTCACTGGACCTTAGCTCTTCCCATCACCCCCGCTTCCTCTGAAAGGCAGTATAGTTGAGTGGCTAGACATGTGGGCTCTGGAGCCAAGCTGTCTAGCTTCTAGTCCTGCCTATGCTGTGGAGACGACGTGTGATTCTGTACAAGTGGCCTCTGTGCCTCTTTCTTCATCTGGAGAATGGGAACGATAGTAGTATCTACTTGTGGGGTTCTCACGAGGGTTAAGCATTGCTTGGAATAATCTTCGGGATAGAGCAAGTGCTGTCGAGAGTGTGGGGTGTTATTATTTGGGAAGGAGGAGCAACTGGGCTGGGACCTCTCTGGGCCAACATTTACTCACAGACCAGAATTTTAGTTTGTCTTTCCTTTCAGGTGGTGGACTCCCGTTCCCTCAGAACAGATGCTCTCATCGGGGAGTTCCGGGTAAATGGTTTATTCTCTTTGAAAGCAATCAGTTCTCCTTTATCCATATTAGCGGAAACTCTGTGGATGATGGGCAGGGTTGGTGTGCAGAGACCTGTCCGTCTTGGTCTGTGTTTGGAAAAATATGATGATAAAATCCAAACAAGATCTTCTCCTAACCCAGAAATTCTCTTCACAAAGGTAGTAGAGAAAGAGAGCACTTTTGTTATTGAATAAGCATTAAACCATATGATGGTATTATGGGCCATCTGATAAGAGATTGTGAAGACAGAAAGAGATCTTGTATAGAGCCAAGCAGACACAACCCATTCCATACATATTCTTAAGATGAACAATAAACAATTACTAATGTCCAAGTTAGTGGCCAGGATAGGGCCTTCAGTATACATAGTTCATCCTAACTTTATCTGTTAATTGGGGTAACTGTCACAAGAAAAATCAGAAAACAAACTTGCATTTTTATGATGGGAGGTAGTTTTACAATTTGGTTAAGGTAGGCCCTTCTCTTGCTAGAGATTGGAGAGCCTGGGGAAAGGCATTCCTGGGTCCTAAAGCTGAGGAACTTATCCGGTTTCTAAAAAGATACATTTCAAAGAATCAGGGAAAGTACTTATATTGACAAGTTTTCCAAGGAAAACGTTCTGACAAGAGAGGAGAGGGAAACCTCCCTCTTCTCTCCAGCGGGGAGACTTCAGCTTCTTACTGTTAATCCACATTTGTCCTTGCATCCTGGGAAGGCAGTGTGGGCCTGAGTTCAGGCAGCCCTCCTCCTCTGTCTGGCTGTCCGGGGCCAGTGTGACACCCTTGCTCAGTAGCCTGAGCTCTTGGGGCTGGGAAGTGGGTCCAGATCGGGAGTGGTCCAGGGGGGGCGCCTCGGGGTGACCCTGCCCCTTCATGTGTCCCAGACATGCAGAAATGAACCCGCAGAGGATCTTGAACTGATAGCATGAGATGTGTTTAAACAGATTAATGTCAAGGCAACTGGTACTGGAGATCTTCACAAATGGTGTTTTAATGTCATTCTTATTGATTTTCTCAGTTTTGAATCTTTAAGAAGTTATCAAATGGGAAGAAAGGGTACAGGTTTATTTGACCCTCTTTCTGCTTTCCAAACAAAATATGGCCCCTTCTCTGAGAAATAGTCACAGGTAGAAAATGGAATCTGTTTTTCTGGAGAAGCAGTTTTTTGTTTTTTAAGAATGGATTGAGCTTGAGTCATTCTATAATAAGTGGGGTCTTATGCTTTGAGTCTCTAATCTTATTGTAAGAACCCAAGGGTGAGGTTAAAAAATCATTTTTTTCTAATTATAAAAGTAATCCATGATTTAAAAAAAGCTTTGTAGTTTTTGAGAACAATTTTAGGTTCATAGCAAAATTGAGTGGAAAGTGCAGAGTTCCCACATACCCCTACACATGCATAACCTCCCCTACCATCACATCAAAATCTGTAGGGCTTTTTTTAATAGAAAATTATAAAATATAGGAAAAAATAAAATAAAAATCACCCTGATCTGCCGCCCAGAGGTAGTGCAGTTGCCATCCAGCCTGTTTCCTTTGCTCTGCCTTTTCTATGCATAGATACACTTTACCAAACTTCAGTCAAAATGTATTCCACTTTTTCCCCATGTAGTAACAGGTGACCAACATTTTCTCATGTCTCCAAATGTTCTTGAAAACACGATTTTTAATGCACCAGATTTTTAACTTTCATGCATCATACTGTATTTGACACTCGCTGGCAGGGCTGTGACCTGTGCCTCTTCTGTTTGGTTTCAGCTGGACGTGGGCAGCATCTACCAAGAGCCCCGTGAGTCGCCCTGTCGTCCTCTTGGGCAGGTCTTTGCATTTGGGTTCTGGCTGCATGGGGGAACCCACGAGGGACACTCATCTTTTCTAGACTTTAGAGGTGGAGTCTGATCTTGGAGGTGAGGCTGCAGGAGTAAAGAGAGGACAGCTTTCATTTTCTGGGGAGAACAGGTCCCCAGGAATGTCAAACCCTCACGTGGGTCTCAGCCGGCCCAGCTGGGGTGCTAAACTGGAAGTCCTAAGCAAAGATTGCTGGAGGCTGGGCTCCCTCCAGATGGATGGGTCATTTGGACGACAAGTCCAGGATTTCTCCACACCTTGTTCTCTGGTCTGGTCTGGTTACTTCCTGAAGGGGAGGAAAATGGCCTGGGGTCTGGCTTTGGCAGCCTCCGATAGTGGTGTCTGTTGACATTTCTGATTTGGACTGGAATGAACACTCAAAATACCTTTTATTTTAGAACTGGAGTCCTTCCCCATGTCTGGGTAGATGAGTTCTTCATCTCACCCAGTCAAGTCCACTCTGGGCTCTCCGATGCGGTCGCAGGCTTGGGTTCTTCCAATCTGGGGATCACCAAGGGTGTTGTTCCCTTAGGACACGCCCACCTCAGGAAGTGGCTGCTGCTCTCAGATCCCGACGATTTCTCTGCTGGGGCCAGAGGCTACCTGAAAGCGAGTCTCTGTGTGCTGGGGCCTGGAGACGAAGCCCCCGTGAGTACATTCCTCGTCCTCCTCATAAGCACCGCCACCGGGCTGTGGGGGCCCCAAATGAACAAACAAAAAACTTTAGATTTTCTGATTTAAAAGAATACTTGGCAATTGTGAGAAATGTAGAGCTTGTGGGAAAGCATAAATATGAAATGAATCACTCATAATTCTGCCCATCAGAGAGAACCATCATTCATACTTTTGTGCATATTCTCCTATCTATATATAGTGTATATCTATTCTTTTTCAGATTCTTTTCCCTTATAGATTATTATAAGTACTGAGTGGAATTCCCTGTGCTGTACAGTACGTCATTATTGTTTATGTATGCTGCTGCTGCTGCTAAGTTGCTTCAGTCGTGTCCGACTCTGTGTGACCCCATAGACGGCAGCCCACCAAGCTCCCCTGTCCCTGGGATTCTCCAGGCAAGAGCACTGGAGTGGGTTGCCATTTCCTTTTCCAATGTAGGAAAGTGAAAAGTGAAAGTGAAGTCGCTCAGTCGTGTCTGACTCTTAGCGACCCCGTGGACTGCAGACTACCAGGCTCTTCCGTCCATGGAATTTTCCAGGCAAGAGTACTGGAGTGGGTTGCCATTGCCTTCTCCTATTTATATATAGTAGTGTGTTAATCCCAAATTCCTAATTTATGCCCCGCCACCTTTTGGTAACCATAAATTTGTTTCCTAGGTTTGGAAGTCTATTTCTATTTTGTAAATAACTTCATTTGTATCATTTATTTGGATTCCACATATAAGCAATATATGACGTTTATGTTTCTCTGACTCACTGCACTCAGTATGACAATCTCTGGGTCCATCCTTGTTGCTGCAAATGACATTATTTCATTTTTTTTTAAATGGATGAGTAATACTCCAGTGTACACACATACACTCATATATATACTCTCATGCGCACACACACAGACACACACACACACACAGACACATAGATAAGACCGAAGGATTTTGGAGCAGACACAGGAGCTGGAGGCTTTGTGGGAAAGCCTCCTAATAATCAGTGGCCAGGACCCAGAAGGTAGGTGGATGGAGGCACTGTTAGGCATGGATGAGGCAGGCATCGTGGAGGCATGGAGCTGGGGAGCTGATGAGCCTGGCAGGGAGGGTGCGAGAGGACCAGGCTGATGAGGAGGACAAATAATAGGGAAGGGCTAGGGAACACACATTTTTTAAATCCCTGCTGTGTGCCAAGCTCTATGTTGAGTGCCTCCCGTGGTATGAGGGGGATTGGAGAAGCTAGATAGTATGGAGGCTGTTTTTAGAGAAGGGTCTCAAAGTCAAGGCTTTCCTGGAGCGTTGGTTCTGAGCGGCTGGAGATTTGAGATGTGGCTGTTCCTCTAGCAGCTGCAGGGAAGGGAAGATTAAGATGCTGTTGGTGGAAGACAGGACCTGTGTTGGTGAGTGACTTGTCCTTGTGGATATTGACTATCTCGAGGGAAAATTGGAAATCAGATACACAAATGATGAAGCAGATACTGAAATGATCAAGGCAGGGGGAGGCAGGAGTGGGGGAAAGCAGGTCTCCAGGGGAGGGGTGGAGAGGTAGAGACCCTGGGGAAAGCCGCATGTGATGGGGAGGTGGAGGGCAAGGTCCATGAGGAGGTTAAGGCTGAAGAGCTGGCTGATGTTGCACGCTCAGGCAGCCCCAGTGGGAGGGATTGGGGCAGCCCCGGGTGCTGTCCCAGGCCGGCAAAGCTCAGGCGGCCCACGTCTCCCCAGGGCGCCTCCCCTGCTCTCTATTCCCTGCTCCTCTGCAGCTCATCTCTCCAGACGCTGTGCCTTCATGCTCCTACAGGGCATCTCGAATCTACTCTCCTTTCTTAAAACACTCCTTCTTCCGCTCCCCATTCATCCGACCCTGGTTTTTCCCAGATGAAACCACTTTTCTTGAGACCAACTCAGAAGGAAGCCTGTCTTTTCTGCTCCAGCTCGCCATGGTCTTTGGAATGGAAGCCTGGCCATCTTTTGGTTTCCCATGGCAGCTTCCCAACTTCAGCACTGCCTTCTTCTCTGAAGCCTGCCTCTCTGGTTACTTCCCTCCTTCTGGTCTCCTGGTGCAGGAGGGTCCTGGCTGGCACGTTTCCCTGTTTGCCTTTATTCCAAGACCAGTGTGTCCTCCCTGATGAGCCATCAACGTCTGATCTTACCTTCTTTAAGCCCTTGAGCCCAGAAATCCCTCTCGCCAGCAGTTTCTTTCTGCTTCCTTCCGTCCCTCACCCTCAGTGAATTGTTCTTCCTTGCTGAGGTTACAGCCCTGACCCCTGTCTGCTTCCCCGCCCACCAGCTGCCTCCTGCAGCCTGGTTCCCGGCTCCCATCCTCTCTCTCGCTCAGTGCTTGCTAGCCTCTGGGGTTTGGGCTATATCTCCGCGTTCCCCCTCCCCATGACATACTGTTCACACCACCCTTTGTTCAGCCTTGGTGGCAGAAGTCACCTGGAAGTGCTGTCACCTTCTTCTTTTACTTGGGTGATGTTTGCTTCTTATCCCATTCTCCGTGGTGGCTCTTTCCTAACTTTCTGGTCTTTCCTAAGCTCCAGCCTCCACTCCCGTTAGAGAGGCAGAGTTGCACAGTGGCAGTGACATGAGGGCTGAGGTTCCTCTCCCCTCCTTCTCGCTCCCCACCTCTCCTGTATGGGCTGAGCCCTGCCTGCTTTCTTGTTCAGTCTGCTCTGCCTCTTCTCTGGCTCCTGTCCTCTGGTCTGTGCGAGGCTCCAGATTTCCTGCTCTCAGAATACCCTTGCTTTCACCCCTCCTGTCCAAGCTGTTTTCCTCGTCCTTTCAGCCATCCTCAAGGTTGCCTAACTCTTGAGAGGACCCCACGTCCCTTTCTCCAGTCCTTCACCAGCTGCTGGCTCCTTCATTGCTTCAGTGTGCCTCCCATCACCTCCTTCCTTGAACCACTTGCCTAAGCCTCACCCATTGCCAAGTCCCGGGAGCTCTTCTCTCATTAATCTGATCTGCTGCTTCACAGTGTTAGTTTGATTCTAGAGCCATGTCTTACTGAAACTCTCTCCTCCTTCAGCATCTATGACTCCCCTCATTCTTTTTCTTAAAAAAAAAACAACAACTGGATTCTTCAAATTCAGCAGCTCAATAGGATCTCACTGCCTGCCTCTCTGCCGTGTCTTTGACATGACCTTCAAGGCCCATAAACATCTGGCCTCAGTCAGATTTTGCAGCATATTTGTCTATCTGTAGAGGAGCCTGTCTCTGTCCACCTGGGCTCCTAAATCACTCATCTCCAGCCTGGATCCTTGCAGCTCCAGATGCTCAGTTCCAGTTTCCTGTAACAAAGCACATGAACACGTCTCTTTGGCCCCTCTAACTTCACTTGTGGGAACCCAGTATCATTTGGTGACCACTCCTCAAACCTGTTCCCCATCCTGTGTCAGGTGATATCTCGGGAAATGGCACTTATCCCCTTGGTCCCCCAGGTCAGAGGCCTGAACACCCTTCCTCATCCCTCACTCTAAACCTGGATATCAACATGCACACAGTTGACCAGTCTTGTTGGCATGACGACCACAGTGCATGCTTCTTCTCTTTCCCATCCCAAGACCAGAGACCAAGGTCAGGCTCTCATATATCTTATCGAGGCCTTCCTGTGAATGAAGATGTGGTTCAGCCGCTGTGAATCTAGTTAGCCCCCACATTACCATGAAAATCACCTTCTTTAAACCCAGGTACAATCACGTGATGGGCTTCCCAGGTGGCACAACCGATAAAGAACCTACCTGCCAATGCAGGAGACATAAGAGATGCAGGTTTGATCCCCAGGTTGGGAAGAGCCCCTGGAGGAGGGCATGGCAACCCACTCCAGTATTTTTGCTTGGAGAATCCCATGGACAGAGGAGCTTGGTGGGCTATGGTCTGTGGAGTTGCAGAGTTGGATGCGACTAAAGTGACTTAGCATGCATGCATGCACAAATCACGTGAGTCTCCTCTTAAAACTCTTCCAGTGACCCACCCTGCCTGCCCGTTACTTTTGGGATGAAGTCCAGAATCCTCAGCATCACATTCAAGGCCATTAGCATTTGGTCTCAGGCTGGTTTCGCAGGGCCACTTGCTGGTGTGTACCTGCATGGACTCCGTGCTGTGGCCACGCCAGTCAGTGTGACCCTTTCCAGAATGTACTTCCGTCCTTGTCTTTCCACCTGTCTGAAAGCCTTCTCTGTCTTTGTTGACCAAAAGTCACTTTGTTCCTCAAGACCCAGTCCAGATGCCACTTCCTCCATGACGGCTGCCTTGTCCTCCAGGGAAATCGATGGATCTTTCCTTTTGGTCACCACCCCATGTTTTGTTAGTTTAGTTAGCTGTGCTTAGGTCCAACTCCGTCACTGAGACTCAGTTTCTTGAGGTCAGGGACAATATAGTAAATATGAACGCTTTTATCTCCCCTCTTGCCTAGTACAGGTCTTGTACACAACAGGTGCTCAATCAGTGATTGTGGCCTATGGGAACGAACAGTGTTATGGATGACTGAAAGCAGAGGAGGGGATCATTTCTTCCAATGTGAGCTGAAGAAAGTCAATGTAGAACTATTAATAGCTCCTTCCTGGGCTCTTGTGTGACATGAGGCACTCTGGGATGGAGAATATGGCTGCGGGGATTCTGAAGCGGGTTTCTACGTGCAGACTGAGAGAGGTTGGTCCAGGCAGCTTTGCAAGGAGTGGGCTGCTGGGCGTGGCCTTGTGCCACCTCTCTTCTATCCCTCTGCCCCTCACCTGCCCAAGTGCAGCAGGTGGATCTTTTGTTCCTCAAACTGCATGTCAGCCCTTGCTCTGCATGAGTTGGTGCCTCTGCTTGGATCCATCATCCAGGTCTCAAAGCTGGGATACCACCGACACTGTTCATTCCCCCAGTGTCCATAGTTTCCAGCCCTCTTGCTCTGTTCTCCCTAAATCCCACCCCCCACCCCGGTTCTGCACCCAACCTGTGTGAACTCTCATCCAGCTTATCTGTAAAGTGGGGTATTCTGGGCCCTGGCCCCCTGCAGCATAGACATCACTTGGACACTTGTTGGAATGCAGAGGCTTGGGCTCCACCCCAGACCTGTTGAACCAGAACCTGTGTTTTAGCTGGAATGTGCAGCAGTGGTCCAGAAGACACTGACTTTCCTGTTTCTAATGTATAGCCAAGTTTGAGACCCACTGCTCATGGGCCTTGCTGTCAGAATTAAATGAGAGCATGTATAAAATCAATATATATTATTTTTATTATTACTGTTCTAATCAAAACACTCAGCACATGTTCTTGCATTCATTTGCTTAAAGGTGCCTTTCACTGTGAAATAGTGAGTGCCATGCAGGCAGGACCTCTGTTACATCCCTCGCCCCCGGCATGAGGCTGACACTTCCTAGTTGCTCAATAAATGCTGGTCAGGTGAATGGACAGACGTTACTGAAGACAGTGGCTGGCCTAGACCTCTGTCACTTTTGTGCTGTTTTTTAATGGGCGGGTTGGGAAGGAGATGGTGGCTCTTGAGTGGCTGCTGGTGACACGTGCACGGACACATGATGAAGTTGATCCCCCAGAGCCTGGGAGGTCAGTGTCATTGTCTCCAGTGTCCAGATGAAGCGAGTCTCAGGCTAAGGAATCTGCTGGAGATCACTGGCTATGAGTGGGCAGGATGAAATCTGCCTGTCTTCAAGATGCACTATTTAAGTGTGTTGGTTGAGCTCTCAGAAAAGGAAAGGAAAACGCTGTGCCTGGGAACTCATTAAGTAGTCAGATTTGGTTGTATTGTAGCTGGAGAAAAAAGACCCTTCTGAAGACAAGGAGGACATCGAAAGCAACCTGCTTAGGCCGATCGGCGTGGCCCTCCGTGGAGCGCACTTCTGTCTGAAGGTCTTCAGGGCCGAGGACTTACCACAGAGTGAGTGTGATGCCCTTGCTGGGTGACTGTAAGGGGGGGACCCTGGGCTGCGCTGCCTCAGGTCCCTGCAGGAAGGAGAGGGAGGGGCTGGCCCCCGGCTCCCTCCCTGCCTCCTCTTGGCCTGGCTTCTGCACCCAAGGGTATGCTAGATCTGTGCCAGCCCAGCTTCCCTTCTGCTCTGCTGTCTGCGGAAGCCTCACACCCTCTCTAGGTTTCCCAAGGGTTTGACTGTTCTTAGGAGAAAAGCAGCCAGAGTTAATGAGAAGTAATATCAATGCTGGTGAAGTCACAGAGATGCAGGCAGTCCTGAGAGTACTAGCGGTCCCTAGGTCTGGTTCAGCACCTCCTAGGCCTGGTCTGGCTGTTGGACCACTCCATGCACCATTTTCTTGGCTCACACTAGGGGAGAGCATAATTTCAACCGACAAATGCAGAATGTTTTATACCTGTATTTTAATCCCATTACTTATTTAAAGGGTTTTCCCCACGATTTTGGTTCAATTAAACGTGTACAGAAGGAACCCATTTATTGGTATCAGTAGTCAAGGCAGAAACCCTTAAACAATTAGCTTCATGCAAAACTTGTAAACAGGGACCCAAGAAGTCCCTGACTACTTGTTCTCCCAGCTAGGAACAGTGCCTGGTATAATTCTGCTAATGCACATGGGACCCTGGGCTGGGCTGCCTCAGGTCCCTGCAGGAAGCAGATGGAGGGGCTGGCCCCCGGCTCCCTCCCTGCCTCCTCCTGGCTTGACTTCTGCACCCAAGGGTCTGCTAGATCTGTGCCAGCCCAGCTTCCCTTCTGCTCTGCTGTCTGTGGAAGCCTCACACCCTCTTTAGGTTTCACAAGGGTTTAGAGGCTGTTTTTAGGAGAAAAGCAGTCTCCTGCACCATTTCCTGATGCTAAAATGGCATCAGCACCATTTCAATTCTATTATGCTTATGCCTGGCTCCCACTGGTCCTCTCCCTCCTCTTGGAAGCCCCTGGCTGAAGAATGGCAGCCCCTGCTGCAGAAGCAGTTGCTGAAATGTTAGAAGGGCTCAGTGTCTCCCCTCAGTGGAGACTCCTGGGTGTCCAGTTTGCCTGGGACTGTCCTGGTTTCAGCACTGGAAGTCCCACATCCCAGCAAACTCCTCCTTCCCTGATAAACTGGGACAGTGGGCTGTGGCCGAGTCTTCATCACCCCAGGGAGGCTATGGTGGCCACTGCCTGGCTTCTCACAGTGACTAACCCTGCACTAGCCCTGATCTGTGTGCTCAGTGCCTGCTGGGGGAGTTATGCTCAATATTCTGGAGCCGTAGGTATCAGCCCAGACTGTACATTAAATCATCTCTGGAGCTTTACGGAAGTGCAGAGGCCTGGGCCCTTCCCCTAGTGTTTCAGATTGGCTCAGTTTGAGGTGGGGCTCACCCACTGGTAGTTTTAAAAGGCTCCCTGGTGGTTTTCTCGCTGCAGGCGATGAGCCACCACTTTGGAGCGTGCACTGGCACAATTATACCAGGTGCTGTTGCTAGCTGAGTCCAAGAGAACAAGTAGTCAGGGACTCCATGGGTCCCTGTTTACAAGTTTTGCATGAAGCTAATTGTTTGAGGGTTTCTGCTTTGACTAATGACACCAATAAATGGGTTCCTTCTGCACATGTTTAATTGAACCAAAATTGTGGGGAAAGCCTTTAAATAAGTAATGGGATTAAAACACGGGTTTAGAACATTCTGCATTTGTTGGTTGACACTATGCAGAAGTGAGGCTGGGGAGCTTCCAAGGGGGTTGGGGAGACAGAAATGTCTGCTTTGCTCAAGGTGAAGGGGATGATGATGCTTAGTTGTCGCAGTGTTGTTTAAATATAAATAAGAAGAGACTACATGGGTAAATAGAACATAAACATTTGCTAAATATTTGTTAACTGTTGTATTCACGTAGACAGACATTGGCTAGTATACAACTGTTAAGTGTCCCCTTCTCTCATTTTCTCATTCATGTACACGAATTTGCTAGTCAGTCAGTTGTATCTGACTCTTTGCAACCCCCTAGACTGTAGCCCGCCAGACTCTGTCCATGGGATTTTCCAGGCAAGAATACTGGAGTGGGTTGCCATTTCCTTCTCCAGGGGATCTTCCCGACCCAGGGATGGAACCTGGGTCTGCTGCATGGCAGACAGATTCTCTACCATCTTAGCCACCAGGGAAGCCCTTCATATACATACGTACCATTATAGAGAACATATATATACACACACACATACCTGCATATACACATCTGTCATCTATAAGTACATATGTAAAAATATGGCTAATTAGTAAAACATTGGTTTGAAGCAGCGTAGATTAAATTAAAAAACAAAACAGAATTGACTTATCAGTTACTCTCAGCAAAATCACTGAGCTAGTGGATATAAGGGAAAATGTCAGACAGGCACCAGTAATGGGATATTATTATAACAATGTCCAATCTTTCTCTGGAAGCTTGGCAAAGGGGCAGCACAGAGCCTTCAGGAGCTGCTGTTTGGAGATGGTCCTCCTTCCCCGGAACCCTGGGCTGAGGGGCCTGTGGCCTCTTGGGGAGTCCCCAGACGGTTGGGAGACACAAGTGGGAAGTGGAGGTTTTGAAGATGGAGAGCAGCAGGCAGTGATCAGCGTGTCTTTCTCCTCAGTGGACGATGCCGTGATGGACAACGTGAGGCAGATCTTTGGCTTTGACAGTAACAAGAAGAACTTGGTGGATCCCTTTGTGGAAGTCAGCTTTGCAGGGAAAATGGTAAGAAGCAAGTAAACAAGAGGACTTGCCGGAGGGTGGCAGCTGGCGTCTCTGTGGATGGGCGCTGGGCACTGTCCTGCCATGCGGCAGAGTTCGGGGTGCACAGGGCCAGCCATTGGAGGCTGTGCGCCTGGGATGTGGGGGCACTGATCACAGGACACGGGGTGAGACACGCAGGCCCAGCTCTCTGGGGCTGCCACGCACACACACAGGCCTGCCCACGTGTGTGAGACAGACAGGTGTGGATGGACACAGAGAGAACACAGGGATGGTGGATAGAGACAGGAATATTTGGGGGAAATTAAGCAATAGTAAGTAAAGCAAACCAGATGTGAAGGCACAGTGATAGGGAAACAAAAAATATGCAGCAGAACCATAATGATTATTTTTAGAAAGTTGTGCCAGGAGTTGAGTGGAGTAAGGCCACTCTGGTGGGGGTCCTGGGGATCACATACCTCTCTTCCTTCCTGCCCGGAGCAGGCTGTGACTCCTGTCCCTCTTGACTTCTGCCTGGGACTCTTTTCTCCACTGCACTTCAGGATCGGCTTTGCCCACCTTCCAGGCTCTCCCTGACAGCCTCGGCTGCTCCCATCGCCTCTCACAGAGGGATCCACAGCTGTGTTTAACTCTGAGCCTTCCCTTCAGCACTGGAACTCCCTGTGCCTTTGCGCATCTCTACGTGCTGCCCACCCGCGTCCCGCTTGCCCTGGAAAGGAGTCGTTTTCTGCCTATACCGCCCCACTGCCAGAAACTACTGTCTTCACCAGTACCACCATCGAAGGCAGAAAATGCGGGCCTGCCTTGTTTCTTCCCTCTTTTTTTTTGACCTCTCTACATCAAGATCCCACCGCTAGCTTTTGTCTTTAAAAATCCCTAGTTCTTTCCTTCTCTGCATGCCCCTAGCCACTGTCTTCTCTCCCCCATGCCACACAACAGCCTAGCGTCTGTTCTCTCGTCCGTGTTCTCACCGTCGAAATCCAACAGCATATTTAGTGTAAAAGACAGCCCTGTCTGTAAAATGAAGTTCAAACCGCATAACCTGGTTGACCAGAGCTCACCCAGCCGACCTTTCTGGCCTCATCTCCTTGGCCAATATTAGCTTGTACAGTCTTTGTACGAATGGGGAGCATCGCGCCCCCTCCTGGGCGGACGCGGCCCTGCAGCCCGCTCGGAGGGCGGAGTTGAGCGGGTTTCAGCGCCACTGACTCGCTCGCTGCGCTCAGCTTTGGGTACAAACCGCACAGCCCGCACGTGCCCGTGTGTCTTCTCGTCTGCCCTGCGGTCACGCCTCTAGCCTTTCCGCGGGCCCTTGCACTCCTGGCTCCTTCTTGGCCTTCCTCCCCACAAAATGTGCTGCATCGTTCAAGATCCAGCTTCCGTCACCCACACAGGCTTGCTGTGTTAATTCAGCCCTCCGTGCTCTACGCGGCCTTAGGCACCGCTCTCTTCAAGTCCGTTTTCCATTGCTTTAGGCTGTTCGTTAGCATCTGTTCCTCGGGAAACGCCCGATCGCGCTTACTCTGTTACCTCAGAGCAGGTATTCCACTGTGGTGGAAATACTGGAAATGGGGGAGAATGACGTATCCGGAGCGCTCAGCCTCCGCCCCGGCTCCCGGAACCCCACTCCGCTGAGGCGCCTCTGACCCAAGGAGTCGGCAGGGTGGGGTCGCGCCCTCCTGGGTCCCACCGTTGGAAACGGGCAGGCGGAGCTGAAGGGCTGAGAACCAAGCGCGAGGGCTCGCGCTTGCAGGCAGCCGCGCTTTGCTCTGGAGGCAGAGGCGGGGAGCGGGCAGACGGGCAGGCGTTGTAGGACAGTTAAGGGAGCCTTCACAAGCTTAACAACAAACGCTGAAAGCGAGGTGGTGATGGAGGTGGTGTGCGCTCCCATTCAATACACAGCGCTTTGCAGTCTTCCTTTTAAGTTACTCTATTCTTAGGTTCATTTTGGAAAGAAGGAGGGTCTGCCTGCCCATCCCGCCAACAAAGGACCAGGTTGATTTCAGAAAGGAGAAAGGCCTTGGATAAGCTTATTTCCTCTGCCTGCTACCTGCTACCACCTCCACCCGCCTCCCCTATTTTGTTTTCTTCTTTTATTATTGATGCACGTATTTATTAAAGAATTTTGAAAACTACAGAAAAAAGTAAATAACATTACCCGTAAAACATCATACAAAATTTATGTTTGGTGCTTGTCTGTCTAGCTTTTTATTTTATTTTACTATGTATCAATATTAGATGCTTTATTGAAGCATTTTTAAATTATTTAAAAACACAAAATTTGGGAGAACTGTTCAGTGAATGCTTACCCACTGGTATGGCCTCCACTTAGATGAAACAGTTGTGACTGTTTGCTGCATTTTCTTTCTCTCTGTGTGTATGGATAAACTCCCACCCTCTCACCCCTGCCCCCGAACTGAATCATTTGAAATGTAGTTATACACTTTGCCTCTAAAGGCTTCAGCATACATCTCCTGAGAAAAAGGACATATTTTGTAACCACAACAACATTATCACACCTTGGAAATAGCAGTTATTTTTTACTCTTCTCAGATATTGGCTCATATAAATATCTTTGATTATCCCCCAACTGTCTTTCAGAGCTGGTTTAATTTTGTTCCAATCTAAGACCCAACTGGAATTTTTCTTAGCCCACGACATTGCATTTTTGAAGGGCACAAGCCATTTGTCCATGTCCTGGGTTTGTCCCACCATTTCCTTCTGGTGTTGTTTAACTTGTTTTTCTGGCCCCTGTATTTCGAAATTAGGTCTCAGACCAGATTAAATTCAAATGAACTATTTTGGCAGGAACACATCATAGGTGGTGTTTCGTACGCTGTATTTGCATCACAACAGGAAACAAAATGTCAGCATGTCCCATCACTGGTTTCTCGGTTAAGGTGGTGTCTCCAGGTCTCTCCCTTGTCAAAGCACACACTCAGCTTTGTACTTTGCAGGCAATCTGTGGGCAGTCTCAGTCTGCTGATACCCTGTTTCTCAATAATCTCTTACCTAATGGTCCATGTAGCCACTGACCTCCTTGCCTGAATGAGTCATTCACTGGGGTTACAGAGGGGTGATTCCCTCATTATCATTCCTTCTCTCTTTATTAGCTGCATTTTTTTTTTGTAAAGAAGAGCTTCTCCTCCCTTCTTCCCCTTTGAGTGTTAATATGTTCCTTCACACTTATTATTTCAGTGTGTTAAAATCAGTCACATGTGAACCCTCCTGCCTTCGAGCTTCTCCTCCAGCCCAGGCTAATGCAGGGCTCATGGGAAATGTCTGTGGGAGAGGTAACACGAATTTTAAACTCATTCACACTGGGCTCACTGTAGTCTTACCCAAGTGCAGTTTTGGTTTGGGCTTTGGGCCAGAGTGATGCCCTGTACCTGGCCTTAGGAGGACTGTGATGGGATGAATGAAGGCAGGAAGGAAGCAGGCAGTTTGGCTGGACACTTACTCCAAGGACCAGAATTAGTTTTCCCAGCTTGAGAGATAGGAAAGTCATGTCTCAAGACATGTGTTTTTATTCCACATTCCCAACATAGTGGGGTGCTGTGATGATGGCTAGAATTGAGACTGGCCTGCCTTCAGTTCAGTGGCTTTCCCTGAAGCTGCATCTCAGCGCCCTGAGGCTCCCAGCTGCACTTGGCTCCTTGCAGCGCCATCACCTCCCCAGGTCTTCTTCTGTTCTGAGATGCCCTTGGCTGTCCCTGGGGATTTTTCTAGGAAGGTACCGATGTCTGGGGTGGGGGAGGGTGGTGGTGATGGGGGTGGGGGACCTGGCCCAGGCAAGGGAATATGTACAGCTGGCTGGTGTGGCCCCTGGGCCTCTGTGTCCCCCACTGTCTGCCCCAGCCACCTCTTCATGGCCTTCCTTACTCTCTCTGCTGCCCTTATCTCCTGCCTCATCCCGCCTGTCCCTCTCTTTGGCCTCGTGTGTCACTTTCCCTCATTACATCCGATTCAGTTGTCCTGGGGATTTGGTCTCTGCGTTGCCCTAGCCTGGCCCTCTTTGCATTTCCTCTTATGGACACTTGGTGTCACTATCATCTAAGCTGCGAACCATACCTGGTTTGGCCATGCTACTGAGGGGCTAGAAGGGTGTGTGTGTGGCGCATCCTCTCATGCACAAAGCACACTTCTTCATGGTACGGAGGAAAGACAGGGGAGGTACCTGGAAGGCAGAGTGGGAGGCTTCAAAGCAACTTTTTTTTTCAAGACTGAAACTTATCAATTGTAAAAAAGGTGAAAAAATCAGAGAAGAGCAAGGAAAACGAAAAAATGCTGCCTCATCTTTCTGTGCTGTGCACCGCCTTGGAGATAAGCACTATTCATGTTTGTTTATATTTCCTGCTGCCCCCACTCCTTCCATCTGGCACACCAACCCCTCTCCCCCTCCATTCCCCTCACCACCCTGCCCCACTGGAAAAAAACTGGATCCACAATACAGCTGGATTCAGCACACAGTCTGCCTTCGTTATTCACAGAGTCTGTATTTGCGGATTTGCCTGCTTGCTAAAGTGTATCTGTAATCCCCAAGCCAGTCCTTACAGTGCTTGGTTATTTGTGAAACTCTGGACAGTTTGAATCAGCTGAGGTGCGTGCTGCCGGCTGAGCCGGCGCTGCGCTTCCTTGCTTGTTCCAGCGCTCGTCCTGTAATGTGCTTTTCCTGGTCTATTTGGTGTCATTCTTTGTCTTTGCATTTTGGGGTGCTCTTTTTTTTTGCTGGCGATGTCAGTGTTTATAGCGGCTCCCAAGTGTAGTGCTGAAATGCTTCCTAGCGTTTCTCTGTGAAGAGCCTGTGAGGTGCCCTGGGGAGAAACCGCGTGTTTGGTCAGTTTTATCCAGGCATGAGTTACAGTGCTGTTGGCTGTGAGTTCAGTGTTAATAAACCCACAGTATATTAATATAAAGAAAAAGGTGTCTTGAAACAGAAGCACACATAAAACAAGTGACTGGTCAGTTGACCAAAAAAGTGTTGTGATAGAGGCTTGCAGGCCCCTAGCCCTGTGTTTCCCTTGGGAGCAATGCTTCAGAATTCACTAGCTGGCGCTCTTGGTCACTTACAGAATGTGTAACCACTGCCAGAATAAGTCAACTATATCTACGTGGTTTGGTAAGCTGCGTTTGTTGTCTAACATTTCCTTAGGTTATTAAATAGTCTTTGAAATAAATTTTTGCTATCTGCTATAATATTTCATTAAACGAATATAACATGACATTTAAACTATTTTTGGATTTCTTTCTTTTTTTTTTTTGAATTTTCCTCTTTCATGAACAACTCTGTGAGGAACATCAGTGTATAGGAATCTTTGTCCATACTCTGCTTTTTCATAGCGAAGTTTCTAGAACCAGGTCAGAGGGCATGCTTATTTTTGAGTATTTGATACAGATGGCCAAATGGCCTTCTGTCATGAAGGGAAGGAGGGTTAAAAAAAAAAGACACAGATAAGAGGAGGAGAAGGAGGAGGGGGAGGAGGGAGCTTGGTGTGGGGAGAGGAGTGGGGGGTGGAAGGCTTCTGGGTGCTTCTAGCCCAGAGGTCGCGCTGGCCTCTGGTGTGGCGCGGGCCCTGCTGTTCAGGCTCCTGCACACACATCTTGGCGGCTCTCCAGAGGGAGCCTCCAAGGGCAGACAGGTGGAAGTGCTTGCTGGGGAGAAGGACTGTGGCTCCCCGGGGGCAGGGCTCGGGAGGGTGGGGACCACCTGAGCCTCTCATCCAGGGAGCTGAGGAACGATGTTGGCAGGGCCTGTTTGCTGTGTCTGATGAAAAAGTCTTCCATTTCTTTCTTTTTCTCTTTTGTTATTTCAAACTTCTGTTCATCTAAGTTTTGAATTAGATGATACATTTATTATGTACACCATATCCGTTTATTCATTACCCATCATGAAAACCCTACCTCTCACCCTGTACTCATCCAGCAGTCCTGTTGTCCTCTCCTCCTTTGCACAGGAAATCACTGTTGGTTTCTTCTGCATCATTCTGGCTTCATTATGTGCATGCTGCATGTCTGACCATAAATTCTCACCTTCACGCCTTTAATGCACATGGTTGCACATGACACTTACTGCTTTGCACCTTGTTTTTTTTCACTTAGTAATACACCTCAAAAGTTGTTTCATACTGTAGAGTGGTCCTCATTCTCTAGAGCGGCGTAGCGCCCCATCCTGTGGATGGGCCGTTCTTATCCAAGCTGTCCTCTGTTGGTGGCTATGTGGGTTGTTCCACGTCCTCCCTACCTGGAGTCATGCTGCAGAGAATAATCTCAGACGCATGTTACTCTGCACATGTGCAAGTATGTCTGTAGTATAATGTCTAGAGGCAGAACTGGTAGGTCAAAGGGTATCTGCATTTGTAATTTTGAAAGGTAGTGGCCAGCTGCCCTTTGGAGAGGTTGAGTTGTTCTCTCCCCACCAACAAAATCTGCGCGAGCAGTTTCCCATCGCTTTGCCAGGACAGGGCTGACAGGCTTTTGAGATTTTTATGACTCTGATAGATGAGATGTGGTGTCTCATTCGTTTTGTTTGTGTTTCTTCAATCATGAGGGAGATGGTGCCTCGTTCCGTGTGCTTTTACAGCCTTGGTGTACCCACTCCTGAGAACTGTGAGTCCCACTCTGCCTTTTGTCCATCTAATTGTTGGTTTCTCTTCTTTCCTCACTGCTTTCTTTGCTCACACAAGGGCTGAATCCTGGCACCCATCCCTACCCCCAGACTTTGCCTGGGCTCTTCTCATAGGGAGGAGGAGATGATGGGCACGGGGCCGATCCTGGGTGGACCAGGGATGAGGAAACAGTCCTGGGCCCTGGGGAAGCCACACTCTCATCTGATGGAGAGTCTCGTCAGTTGCTCATTAGATGAGATAATTACGTCAGGGCCCACAGTCAGTGCGCTGAGGAAGGCTGTGCCTTATTTCCACGTGTAGGACACACAGCTTGCAGCATCTGAAGCAGAGCCTTCGCCCACTGCCCTGCATGGGTACAGAATGCTCCGGGCGGCCTTGGTGCCTCCCTGGGGACTCCAGCTCAGAGCAGAACACGTGAGCTGCTGGTTGGATCCAGTCCTCGCCTCTGCTAGGCTTCTCGTGGGGAAAGCCCAGTCTTGTGAGCAGGGCTGATTGGAGGCAAACTATGGCTTACGAGGCTTGTATCTTAGCTACATTTTCATCCTCCTCTCAGAGTACTGGTGTATAGCCTCCTGCCCAGCCCCTCAGCTCCCTTTTCCTCTCCCCTCCCTGCGCTCACAGTCTTCCAAAGGGGCAGGTGATCTACGCTGATGGGCAAAGGGAATTGCCTCAGATGCCAGGACTCCTGGGAAAGCTGGTCTGGACTCAGGGTCGTAGCCATAATGGGAGGGAAGGGAAGAGAGTTTCCAGCCGGAGGAATGAGATAAGAGAGAGGATTGTGACTTTTACACCATCTGTCCCTCTCTCCGTGTCCCGGTGGGTCTGACCTACCCTTGAGCTTCGTCTCTGGAAAGATTCCTGGTGCTAAGCCCACTGCCTCAGGTTCCGTAGCCCCCAGGGCCTTCTGCCCAGCCTGAAGGGGGGTCAACATGGCTGACAGCGGCTGCCCGTTGGTGTGGTGGTCGCCAGGGGTACCCAGAGTCCCCTCAAAGCTCCATTCACCTGTCTTCTGTGTCTTCTAGCTCTGCAGCAAGATCCTGGAGAAGACGGCCAATCCTCAGTGGAACCAGAGCATCACACTGCCCGCCATGGTGAGCCTCTCCTCCACGAGCCAGGGCTCCCAGCCTCCCGGCTCCCGCCTGCCTCTCAGACTTCCCCTTCTTCAGAAGGCCTCCACCCCGACATGTCTTGCTTCTCTCCTTAGTTTCCGTCCATGTGTGAGAAAATGAGGATTCGTGTCGTAGACTGGTGAGTCCTGCGTCTGGGGGCCTTTAGAGGTGGCTATTGACAGGGTCACTGGGTCCTTGGTTTCCTTGCGTTCAGTCCACATGCAGCAGGGGAGTCTCTTTCAGGTGAGGTGGGGGCCTCACAGGGAGGTCGGAGAAGGAGAGGGCGTGGGCTCTTAGGAAGCCTACTCACAGCAGGCTGGGACGGCGCCAAGAACCAGAAATCCCTGGGGCCAGAAGGGCCCAGCGAGCCTTCCTGGGGAGGTGGGGTTTAAGGAAGTTCTAGATGAAGGCGTCCTAATGAAGACAGGATCATAAGCAGAGGCAAGGAGGCTGCAAAGAACAGGGCTTCCAGGAGGGTGGACTGAGACTCCCCAGGGGCTGGTAGGATGGAACAGATCTCCAGGGGCTGCCCAAGCAGGGGATGGCATGGCCGTTGGCAGCAGGGGAGTAGCCACAAAGCCGTCCTGGAAAAATGGTATCTAACTCTTGTGAGTGAGTGTGTGCTCCAGACCCTCTGCCCAGTGAGCTCTTTACCTGCCTGTCTCACCTGAGCTCAGCTCGACTCGGAATGGCCCGGCCTTACAGACGAGGGAGCGTGTCTGGATGGATTGAGTGCCCTGTCTGGGGGCACAGCTGGAAGCAGCCGAGGCTAGGCTCGAACTCAAGCCTGTGCTTAACCTCTGGGCCGTGCGCTGAGGTGCCCTGTCTCACACCCGAGGGCTGCCGGGGTCCGCATGCGCCATCTCCAGGACTCTCCCTACACCGGGCTCCCTCCAAAGAGAGAGCTGTCCTTTCTCTGCCCCCAGAAAGTCTTGGCCGTGCGGTTCCCAGCGTGTTGTCCTTTGGTCTTCGGCCCATGTCACCCCCAGCCAGGAGGATAATGAGAGACTGGGGAAAACCCCCAGGCCACAGAGCCATTAAAGTGTGCGCCAGGTCCCCAGCCTGAGAGAGAACAGCTTGTGAGAATTAGAGGAGAGGAAGGGAGTGTGAGGAGGGCCAGCAGGGAGAGGCCTCCGGCCCGACCGCCGGTCTGCTCTGTGGGAGGCGGTTTGGGACGAGCTCTGTGTGTGCGTGCACGAGTGTGCCCTGGGTGCCGGTCTGTGTGTGGCAGTGTGAGCGAATGCATGCAGGCGCCATGACCCCTGTGTTGTGCACGGGCCCTGCCCGAGGCCGTGTGAGCCGTGTGAGGCAGCGACATACTGTACAATCCAAACACATTACGGAATCTGGTGGTTGCCTCTCTGGTTTAGGTTGAAGTGGCATTTTTATTGTGAGTCTATTTTCAGACTCGCTGTATTTTCCAAAAGCAACCCCAAGCCCCAAAACCCAACTCTTGGCCTGAAATCATTCTGCTGCTGCAAGTTCCTATCCAGAAAAGGGCTTTCTTCCCAGAAAACTCAGATAAATTTGTACTATTACCTGAATCCTAGAAATACGATATGGTCCATATGGCCTTTTCTCTGTAACTTAATCTTCCATTCAGTTCTTAAAGAATTTTTTTCATTAAAAAACAAAATCCCCCCAAACTACCCTATCCCTCCTCAAAAAATCTGACTCAAAACCTCTCTTCCTGTTCTGTTTTCCCATCTCATCAGACTCAGGTGACCCCAGAGGTCAGAAATCCTATTTTGCTCCAAGAGCTATTGGTCTTCTCTAAGGCTTGGTTGTGAAGGCAGTTTAGAAGTGTTGTCAACTGTCAATTATCTGGTGTTGATAATCTCACTTTAAAATGTTTAAGGGACTCTTTACTTCCCAGTTTCTATTAACGTCACTCACCAGGAATAGTGATACAGACCTGTGCTGACAATTCGCTCTTCCTAACGTAGCCCCCGCCCTGATAGAAAACTTTAAAGCTTAACCACCTCCCTGGGAAATACAGAGAGGAAGGAAGGGAGCAGCAAAGATCTGGTGTCTCGTGGCTGTAATATCTAAAAGAAAAATGATATCACCATGCTCAGGTGGGTCTTTCACTGTGAAGCACGTGGATGGCATCTCCTAAAGCCACCTGTGGCCAAGCGATGCACAGCAGGAAGAGAGGGCTGCTGGGTTCCAAGGAAAGGGAAGATGCACATGGGGAACCTTCTGGAAGGAGATAGAGCCTGCCCCTCCAGTCTCGGCCCTGTGATGTTTTCGGACTGGAAACGTCTTTGCAGTGAGAGACTGTCCTGTGCATTGTAGGGTGTTTGGCTACATCACGGCCTCTCTCTATGGCTCCCCTCTATACCAAAAATGTTTCCAGTTGCCGAATGTCCTGGGGTCAGAAGTCTCTGGACTGAGAACTCTCGGTCTAGCCTCACAGGGAAGCAGCAGGTTTCTGCAGGCACGGCTCTGGTTTCCCCATGAGGCATATCTTGCTCAAGTCCCACCTTTGTCATCCTGCCTACCTCAGCTTCTTCATCTAAACTGGGGCTAACTGCAGGACCTGCCTCAGGATTAAATGAGCCAAGTCCTGCAACAGTTTTAGCACAGTGCTTGGCTCTCAGGAGGTGCCCAGAAAAGGTGGCTGTTACTATATATGGTTGTCAAGGGGGCAGGTGTGGGGCGGAGGAAGGGTCTGCATAGAACGCTCAGTCCTGGAGCTTCCCCCATGGGCCCCTATGCTGGGTAGGAGGGGAGAGGCCTTCTTTGGGGAGGCAGGATGAGTCCCATTTTGGAGCCAGAAGCTGTGTGGATCTTGGTGAGAGCACTGGGCTGGGAGTCAGGATATGCATTTCTGTCCTGGCTCCTCACCTCCCTCCCAGGCTGACCTTGGGCGAGGACTTTGCAGCTCCGAGCCTGTTTCCTTCCATTTGTGCAGTAGAGATTTAAGAAAAGTACCTATTCCCCAAGGCCATTGTAAGGATCCTTGGCGATCAAGGAAGCTCAAAGTGCTTTGTCACATACAAAATCAGATACAAAAAGAGAGCTATGGATCAGCTACCCTAAGCTAATTAAGACTGTGGGCTTCCTTGGAGAGAGACTTTCTTTCAGGCCGCCTGATTTTTCTCTGGTCTGGTATGTCTTAGCTCTCGGAGCCTTGCTCTCCCGGGGCCTGGGGGCCTGGCTGCCTGGGCGGCCTCCTGCTCCCCTGCACTGCTCCTGCCTCAGGCCTCCTCCTTTTCAACCTGCAGCTGTGCCCACAGGCCTCCAGCTTGGCTGCTGGGATGCTGATGGACTGGGTCCCCCGCAGAGGAGTCCTGAGTAACACTTTCTTTCCAGTCTCTTTTCGCCAAACATATTACTAGGCCTCCATAACATCCCTAGTGTGAAGACTGGGACCCCGAAGGATGCATAACTCCAGCCATTTCCTCCCTGGGTGGGTTGTGGCCTGCGAATCCCACCCTTGACCAGGCCCTTTCTGCCCCTTGCTCTAGGGACCGCCTCACCCACAACGATATTGTGGCCACCACCTACCTGAGTATGTCGAAGATCTCTGCCTCTGGAGGCGAGATAGAAGGTGGGTGCCCCCTGTGCTGCCTCTGGCGCCCGTGCTCTCCCCTGCCCCACCCCTACTGTCTTATAGCTCTAGCTTTGAGAGTCTGCAGAAAAGGGAATTCTGTAAGGTCCTCGCTGCCCATTTCCCAGGAAGAAGGGCTTTGGCTGGTGAGAGAGATGGGCTTGTGTTTAGACTGGCCTCACTGTGGAAGGTGAGTACACCGTCCAATGGTCTAGAGAGATCCATTCCCGCAGATGATCCTGGTGGCTGTGGCCACACCATCCACCGGGTTCTGTGTTGGCTAACTGTTTTCGAGCAGTTCCTATTTTGAAATGGCTGTCATTGGTCTGTTAGAAAGTAATGCGTGATCATTTTGTACAATTTAAAAGAGATAATTGGAAAGAACAATATACAAATTTACTCACAGAATTATCCATCAGCCTCTCCTCCCAGACAAGAGGTAAATATTAATATTCTGGGACCTGTTTGTGTGTATGTGTGTATATGATAAACAGTGTTTTGAACAATTTTTGATTGTTTTGACAATTGCTTTTTGTCACTTAGCAATATAACATAGATGTTTATTCATGCTATTAAATGTTCTTCTACAATATGGTGAGCGCGCCATCAACCACATTAACTAAAGGTTAAATATTTAGGTGTTTTCTAATTTTTCCATGTTACAAGGAGCTAACTTGATATTGAGTGTTTTTGTAGCTGAATCTTTATGTAATTCCTGATTTTTCTTTTGCATAAATACCTTGAAGTAGAATTGCTGTGTCAAAAGATTTGAACATTTTAAAGCTTTTGGTGTATATAAAAATTGCCCTACAAAAAAAACGGCTGGACTCATTTATATTCTAATCTCTCAAGCTTATTGTGCTGCATCCTTATCAACACAAAGCAAAATAATGATATTTTTAAAGAACTTTGTCAGTTTGTTGGATGCATTTCATTGTTGCCTTAATTTTATTTCATTGATATCTGACCAGTGTAAATTTTGAAATATTTAATAATCATCTTACATTTATAAATT
>SJYC01114278.1:0-32821 GCA_006408675.1 Madoqua kirkii | reverse complement strand
CAGTGTAAATTTTGAAATATTTAATAATCATCTTACATTTATAAATTATATATTTTTTACAAATTATATATATTTATATACTTTAAAATTTATTTGGCTGTAAATTGCCTATTCATGCTTTTGTCCATATTTTTGTCTATGTTTGTCTTTTTCTCATTGTTTTTTCAGAGTTCTGTATGTATATGGAGGTTAACTTTCTCCTGTCATCTATGTTGTAAATAATTTTTGTCAATTATATCATTTAATAGCTTTTAACTATTAAATTTAAAAGTTTTACATAGCCAAATATATTAATCTTTTCCTTAGTGAATTAGGTAAGGGTTTAACATTACTTTTTAAAAAATTGCTCTTTGGTGATACCAACACTATATATTGAATAATCTTTTCCCTACATTTTGAAATGCCACTTTTGTCCCTTACTAAATTTCTAAGTGTGTTCTTGGTCCTATTTCTTGATTTTCTATTATCTTTAATTGGTATGTCTGCTTATTATTTCTTAGGTTTTGGTATCTGGGCTGTGCTGGCTCTGTAAAATTAATTGGAAAGATTTAAAGTCTTTTCTAACATCTGGAACAGTTTATATAACATAAGAATATAGTCTTTTGAGGGTTTGAAAGAATTCACCCATAAAACCATATGGGCTAGGTGCCCTTTCTGAGTGGGAGTTGCACTAGCTTAAAACCTTTTCAGTTCCTCCTGTGCTCACTGGTATTTTTAGCTTGTTACTTTTACTACAGTTAATTTTGATAATCTACATTTTCCTAGAAAAATATTTATTACCTTGAGGTCTTCTAATTTTCTTATAGTGTTGTGCAGAGCAATCTTTTATGATTTAAACAATTCTCTCTACTTTCTTACTTCTAATGATATGTGTTTTGATTTTCTTTTTTCTTGATTAGTCTTGTTAGAAGTTTTTCTTTCTCCGTACTGTATTGAACTTTTCAAAGAAAAGTTTTTGGACTTAGATATGAGTTCTAACGGGCTTCCCAGCTGTGCAATAGTAAAGAATCCATCTGCCAATGCAGAAGACACCAGAGACTTGGGTTTGATGCCTGGGTCAGGAAGATCCTTTGGAACGGGAAGTGGCAACCCACTCCAGGATTCTTTCTGGGAAAATTCCATGCACGGGGAGCCTGGCAGGCTATAGTTCACGCGGTGGCAAAGAGCTGGACACATCTGAATGAATGTGCGCGTGCACACTTTAGTTCTAATATTTTCTAACTTTTTATTCTCTCATCTTTTAAATCTTTTCTTTAACTCTCTTTAGACATATTTCATTGTTTCCTTTTTAACTTTCTAATTGTGTGCTGAGTTGCTCAGTCATGTCTGACTCTTTGTGACCCCATGGACTGTAGCCCACCAGAGTCCTCTGTCCATGAGGATTCTCCAGGCAAGAATACTGGAGTGGGTTGCCATGTCCTCCTCCAGGAGATCTTCCCAACTGAGGGATCGAACCCAGGTCTCCTGATTGTAGGTGGATTCTTTACTGTCTGAGCCACCAGGGAAACCCAACTTTCTAGTTAACTTGTGTTTATTTTCAGTATTTCTTATTTAAGTAATGCAAGTATGGTTTCTGCCACACATGTCATGCTTTTGGCCTTCAGCAAATCCCAAGGTTGTATTTATCTCTATTTTTTACTTTTATTTTTTACATTTGGATATTTAATCTATTTTGAGCTTCTTTTGATGTGTGTTCTGAGAGCAGTTTGATTTGATTCCTTTATAGATAGTTTTTCTTTTTTCTGGCTTGTAGGAATGTCTCTTGTTACTTGTAGAATAAAAAATTATTTTGATCTGTCTAGGAGCAGGACTCTTGAATTTTTTCTGAGACACAGTGAATTCTTAAATCTGAGTTGAGGAATGATTTCATCTACTCTAATATTGTTGTCTGAGCAGCTGAAGGCATGGTGTGGGGTGGGATAAGAGCTGTTCTGGAGGCAGGGAGCTCCAAGAGAGTTGTTCCAGTCTCCTCCCACCAGTCTCAACCTTGTAAGGTCCTTACAAAAATCCAGTGAGACTATAAATGTCACATTCTGGAACACAATAAACCTTAAAGTAATGTTGCTCTTTAGTATCATGTTTATTGGCTTTCTGCATCCCTATTCTGACTTCCCCTCGCTGTACCAATTCTGCTTTTTATTGCTTCCCATGTGGTTTAAAATTGGCTATTGCATTTTTAGTTTCTTGTCATGCCTTCCTTTCCCTCCATCTTTCCTTTTATATTTTCCTTTTCCTCTTTGTTCTCTCCCTCGTTCTGTTTTGTTCCACAAAAGCTATGTCTCCCTGCCCTCTACTGAGGATTCCAAATCATTTCTTGAGAGTTCAAGGCAAACACCCTCCTGAATTTTATAGATGTTGTTTCCTCCTTATTTCCCTATCCTGGTTGCCCTCTGTTTTTCCCCTCCCCTTTTATTCACTCTCACACACTCTCGCAAGATCTGGCCAGTGCTGGTGTCTTTCCACAGACAGGATGTATGGGTCTCCATCCATCCTCTTCTCAGATCTTTATCTGGAGGTCAGGTTAGCATGCCTAGTTTCTGTCAGATTCCACCTGGTCAACACTTTTGAAGTTGACCAGTCTCCTCTAGATTGTCTGAAACATTAAAAAAAAAATACATGCAATTAATGCGTTCACATCTAGCTGCCATGCTTATTTCATCACTGATGCTTGTGATTGTTGGAATATGCCAAACTCCTTCCCAGAAGCCCCTGCCGTAAGCCTCCTGCCGCAGCCCCTCCCCGCCCTGACTGGGGACTGCTGGTCCCAGGATGTGGTCCTCCAGTAATTGCTGTTCTGATAGTTGGATGCAGAGGTAGGAAGATGGGAAGTGAGGGCAGTGTATCATGGAGGTGGGTGGGAGAGACACTGCCCTAGGCTCCTCACGGATCAGAACTCCGGCATGGAAGGAGTCTCTTCTCCAGTTTGCTGCCTAGTGCTGTCCCTGCCTCTGAGTCCAAGGGCAAATGTTGGTCGAGGCACAAAGTGCCTTTCTGACTGGTTTCCAGCAGCCACTGTTACCCGAGGCTACAGCTCTGCCTGCTGTCAGCCACCCGAGGGAGAGTTTAGATGCCTGTGCCCCCATCAGTCTTCAAGTCTTGGTGTTGGTGTTGACTTTGCTCTTTTCCAGGGTCATCAGGAGTGTTTGAATGGGAACATGAGAAAGATTTTTATTTGGTCACTAGATGGCGCTTAAGCCATGGGCAACCCATTGTGGTTCGTGGACCACTGGCTCCCACGGTTTGTTTTGGACACAAATGAGAATCTTCCTGTCACCAGCTAACCAGTTTTAAATACAGTAAAATAGCTTGATCTCTGTAGCAGTAAAACAGTTAGACTTATTTCTCAAACTGGAGCCGTTCTCAAGCTCTCTCTAGGCCTGGAAGGTTAGCCCTTGCCTGCCTCCCTGCCAAGCTTCTCCCACTTGTCCTGAGGCCACCTCTGAATGTCACTCCAACTTTGAGCTCTTTTTGTTTTTCTCCACCCTAGGATGTTCCAGAATATCTGGGTGATGCGTGGCTCTTGCTTTTCCCACTACTCTCAAAGCTCAAACTAAATCAAACTATAAAAATGGATTCTTTCTCTATATTCTCCAGCCTCACGGTTCACCAGATTATTTAATCCAACCAGGAGTTTTTGTTTTCATGTTTTTGTTGTTATTTCTAGCTAGGACAGGACCTAACATTAGCCTCTTAAGCACTTTTGCCTGCAGGTTTGCCTGGGCACTCTTAAGTATTCCTTGGACCCTATGCTCCAAAGCATTTAGTAAATTTTTTTTTTTTTTTTTAATGAGGAGTGATTTCCTGAGAAGCCTCAGTCCTTTTGAAAGGTAGCAGGCACATGAGCCCCATGAAACTTACACAGATTCTTTTGTAACTTTGTACACATGAAAATCATGCTACATAAATAGCACTCAGGCAGTTTTTTCCACGGCTCCAAAATCCAAAGTTCGTTTCTTTTTGTCTTTGGAACATAGATGATGAGGATTTCCCAGCAGTTCTTGGTTTCTCCTCCTGCCTGGCGCTGGCTGGAGTCAGGCAGCCAAGCCGTGGGCGTGGGAGATGTGCTGAGAGGCAGAGGGAGCGGCTGGGCTGGCCGCAGGTAATGGCCTCAGATGCTCCAGGAGAAGGGGGTCCCGAGCTGGGAGGGCCTGCCCTGTACTTCCACAGGTGAGGGAGCTGCGCAGACCACAGAACTGGAAGCATTCCTCTGTGTTTTGGGGATTCCCCAGCCCCCGTTCCTTGGGCTTAGGGAAACACACCAGAACACTTGTGTTTTGGCAGAAGAGTGGTGGGGACTAAATAGAGGCTTTGTCTTGGGTGGCTTCACTGATGACTCTGCCCTTGACTTTATGAGCTGTCTGCAGACACAAGCATGATCCTCACACCTGGAGACCTGTGACCCTACCCCCGGATTAGGAGTCGCTGGCCTTAGTTGCCGGCAGGGCCCTATCTTACCATGCCTCATTCTGTGCCTGTTAGGTTTGTGGAACAAACCAATGAATGAATGAGGCAATTAGTGAAAAAGGTGTGGTTGGGAACCAGGCTGCTTGGCAGCCCCCTAGCTTGGTCCTCCCAGCCACCAGAGGCATGTGTTGTTCAGATGGCCGGTGGGACTAGGGGCCAGCTGTCTCTGGGCTGGGCACTAGTTTGCAGCCAGAACGCAGAGTTGGTCTATGGGTGGAAAGCTGTGTTTGCTTCTGTGAGGAGCACACGGGGGTCGGAACTATGACCTTGGCCTCATTAGCCCTAGATAACTGGCCAGGCCTGTTTGCAATCATTTGAAGGAGCTTAAGTGGAATCTGTTTCCTTCCGGCGGGCCCTGGTCATGCTCTCCTGGGGGTGCAGCTGTGCCGGGTCGGTCCTCTGTGGTTGCTGAAACTCTCCCATGACCAGAGGCCTCGCTCCCCTCCTGATGAAAACCTATTCCTGTGGAAATGAAAATGGCCATGAATTATGGTCTATGCACTCTGACTCCTGCCGGCCGGCATTCCTAGCTGAGGCCTGCTGTGGAGAGCTGAGGGGCTGGGTCCCAGGGCCTCAGGCCCCTCCATCCTCCAGGCCACCTCTGCTCACTTGGACAGCTCTGTCCTTGTATCCACGCTCTCTCTTCTCCATGCCCTTTCTTCCTGTGTCTCTGCTCATTATTCCTTTCTGCCACAATGTTTTGCTAAGCTCTTGGCTCTTAATTCTGATCATGGAGCTATAGGAAAATAGCAATAGGTATTATTTCTTGAAGGAGACCAATAGGTAGAGGTGATCAGTGAATGAAAATAATTAGATATTTCACCAAACACCACCCCAGGTCAATCAGGACCCCAGACTGGGCCACACTTGGATGGTTGGAGGAGGAGACAGGGAAGGTCAGAGTGTGGCAAGAGGCAGAACCAGAGAGGACAGTGGAAGGAGACCGAGGGCTGCTTACTCCTTTGGGGGCATCTTGTACTTGCCTTGAAGTGAAGTTGGAAGTCTACCAGAGCATCTCTTTCCTTGCTTCTCTTATTTCTAGACCCACTTTACCCACGTTTAGGGTACATCCAAGAGTAGAACCTTCAGCTAATGGACAGTGTCTGGCACTGTGCTTCATTCGAAACAGCAGGTGCCAAAAGCCTCCTGTTTCAGAACTGTGCCCAGTGCCTGCTGTTGTGAAAATGCAACATGGTGCCCTTAGTGGTAATTCTAGAAATGCCCACTAGGTGGAGATCTTGCACCTTGAAATGCCTCCACTCCATGCAGTCAACCTGCCTGTGGGGTGGAGAACTGTGTGTGCCTAGCTCTGGCCCTTTCACGTTTCCCTCATCCTTTCTTTGCATCTGTACTTTGTTTCCCCCTCTTATCTGGCTATAATATGGCAAAGCATACATATATATATATATATATATTTTTTTTTTTTTTCCTGTGTAATTCCTTGAATGTATTGAGTCAAGTTT
Organism: Madoqua kirkii; assembly: GCA_006408675.1. Classification (NCBI taxonomy): domain Eukaryota; kingdom Metazoa; phylum Chordata; class Mammalia; order Artiodactyla; family Bovidae; genus Madoqua; species Madoqua kirkii. The sequence goes on along the minus strand of SJYC01114278.1, from coordinate 26,894 downwards.
TCAACCGACAAACAGCCCTGTAGGCAGCCAGCGGCGCATGCCGGGGCACTGGGACTGTGTCTGGCTGAGGGGGGCACTGATGACTTAGTGGGTGCCAAATTCACAGCTGGGCTGGCCTTGGGATCTCAGCCTACATCTGTTTCCCGTCCAGGAGCTATTTCCTTCTGTCTGTCTGCCAACTGTCCATCCACAGTGCCTCGTTCACCTAATCGGTCCTCCACCCAGCCACGCCCATCCTAACCCCTCTTCCATTTCTTTACGCTTCAGAGGAGCCTGCAGGTGTGGTCAAGCTTCCTCCAGCCACAGAACGTACGTGCTCTCGCCTCCGGGATGACGAGGGAGTTGGGCCTCGAGGTTTTTACTGGAGGGGCAGGGGCGCTGGTTGTGGGGAAGTGTTCCATTTGCCTGTGGTGGGCTGGAGATTCCCCACCACAATCCCTAAGCTTAACTTTGGCTGTTACCTCTCAACCACGGTGGAATATGTAAATTGCTGGGAACGCTTCAAAGGCAATTCCCTCCCACTCTCTAACCCCCTTGCCCTGGAACTCAAATGAGTTCTCTCTCTCTAGCAGGGTAGGGGGTGGAGCAGGCAGGGGGTCCATGATGAGGAAGGGGAAGTGTGAATCCTCTCAGGGACTGGGAGGAGGCCGGGGTGAGCTGAAACTCTTGAAGTTGAAATGTGCAAGGTAAATTATAGTCAAGATGATTAGTATAAATAATTAATCATGCTCACAACAGCTCCATCAGGCCTTTCACCTCCATCCCCAAAGCTGGAGTGTGTGCTGGGGGCTGGAGGCGGAGTGATGCTGGGTGCAGGGCTCTGGAACAGGCATGCTCCTGTGTCTAGTTGGGAATAGCTAACTGCTCAGGGACGGGCTCAAGCCCAGGGTCCCTGGAACCCACCCCCCAGGGTCTGAGGACTCAGTCATCTCAGATAGTACCTGCTTCTGGGCCCACCTCCCACCTTTGCCATTCTGGAAACGGCCTCTTCCTCCTTTCTATGATGGGGTACCCTGGCTTTTTAGGATTCTCAGAGTTTGGCCATTGAAGGCCCGTCCTGGAAACTTGGCTGTCAGCTGGAAAGTCATGACATTAACAAAAGAGGGCTGTCAAAAAAAAAAGGATGGAAATGATGTGGAGGAAAGATTTTGTCTCATCATTAGTATAATTCTCCAACTCTCCTCCAACTTGCTCCACTGAAAGATCCTTCTTTGCACAAAGTGGGGAAGAGGAGGAGATGCCAGGATGAGTCAAGGCTATTAAATGGTCTGTCTCAACTTCATAAGGATACAGGGGTGGAGGAGACATGTGCCTGGGGCTGCCCTGTGTGTGGGGCGACATCGAGTTGGGCCCCCTCCCTGGCGTCCAGGAGATGATGTCTCTGGTGACCAGGCTCTTGGGCCTTCTTTGTGCCTCCCCATAGGCCAGATGGCCTGAGACACAGATGGAAGGGCAGGCTGAGGAGGGCGTGAGTGTGGGCTGGGAGGGGCAGGGCAGTGAGACCGAGCCCAGCTTTGCATGCCGGCTGAGTGCATGGGGTTGGAGGTGAGACCACTGGGGTCATGCCTCTTTGCAGTTGTGTGTTCCTTTTCATCTCTCGGCCTCAGCTTCCTCATGTATCCAACGAGACTAATAAAAGCAATACAAATCTCCATGTCTCGACATGGTGAGGATTAAAGTCCCTCAGCGGAGACAGCAGTAGCTCTCATGGGGGTCACTGTCCTTTATATGTTTGTGGGGGCCGCATCCTGTGCACGTGCGAGGCGCTGAGACCGGGGGTGGGCTTGGCCTGAAGGTAGCAGGGTTGAGCGCTAGACATCTCGGCTGGGCCGGCCCCTCTGATCTGCACCTATGTCTGTGTCTCCCAGTGGACGACCATCTCGGCTTCCTCCCCACCTTCGGGCCCTGCTACATCAACCTCTATGGCAGCCCCAGGGAGTTCACTGGCTTCCCGGATCCCTATGCAGAGCTCAACACGGGCAAGGTGAGCAGGCAGGAGCCCAGATCCTGGGGCCTGCCTGGGCAGTATCTGAGGTCAGTCTGGACTCCAAGGGCCTGGCGGTGCTTGAGCGGGTCCAGGGCAGGCAGCCACCCGTTCAGAGACCCCTTCTTCCTCCCAAACCCCTCCTGGCCCCTTCTTCCCTCCTACTCCCTTTCTCTTTGCCTCTCCTTCAGGGCAAGCCTGACATCCCCTCCCAACCCCCTCCCCCACCCCTGCTAATTTTTCCGGGCCCCAAGAGGCCCAGCTTCTGTCTCAAGTTTCATTCTCCCCTGGCGAGGTTGGACCATCAGGGTGGCATGGCCCTTGAACCCTCTGGGCCACCGTTGACTCATCCGCAGAGTGATGGGGTGTGGCTCAGGGCCCTGCTAGATTCCTGGGAGATGGGTGACCTCTGGGCCAGATGAGGCTCCTACCCTTGCCCTTCTCCCCTCCACTGCCCCTGCTCCTGGTGACCCTTCCTCCCCTCTCAGGGAGAAGGCGTGGCCTACCGAGGCCGGCTCCTGCTCTCCCTGGAGACCAAGCTGGTGGAGCGCAGTGAACAGAAAGTGGAGGCTCTCTCTGCTGATGACATCCTTCGGGTAGAGGTGAGGAGTGTGGCCCTGGGAGGGGCCAGGAGGGCAGTGGCCAAGTGGGGCTGGTGGGAGAGGGCTCAGCTCTACCCATACTCATGTGCCTTCACACCTCTGGGCCTCAGAGTAACCCAGCGCCTGGTCTGCCTTCCTGAGGAAAGTTCAGAGGCTCAAAGAAGATAAAAAGTGAAAAGTGTTTCTGAAATGAAAGTGTTAGTTGCTCAGTCGTGTCCGACTCTTTTCAACCCCATGGACTGTAGCTCGCCAGGATCCTCTGTGGAATTCTCCAGCCAAGAGTACTGGAGTGGGTAGCCATTCCCTCCTCCAGGGGATCTTCCCGACCCAGGGATTGAACCTGAGCCTCCTGCATTCCAGGCAGATTCTTTATCGTCTGAGTCAAAAGAAGATAAATAGAAGTATTTTAAAGTCTAGAACTTGATGCAAGATGAGAGGCTATTTTAAAATAGCTAACACTTATGAATCACTGTGTGTCAGACACTATGCTGATGATACTCCTCATGTCATTGAGTCCCCCAGCACCCGCCAGGTGGCTGCTCTGAATATTCCCATTTTACAGATGACAACACTGAGGCTCAAATGTAGCAGAGCAGCAAGTGGTGGAACTGGGCCTTATTTCTAGGAGGCAGCTATGTGGAGTCCTCATGAGGGTTTATACCTTCTCACCCTGTGGTCAGTGGTGCTGGTTTGACTTCTGGCTTGTCCACTTAGCAGTTGTATCAGTTTTCCTATATGTAAAGTGGGAATAATAATTATACTCATCTCAAAAGATTGTTGTGAGAATGAAGTTTATTCATACCAGAATGCAGTAGGTGCTCAATAAGTGTTAGTTATTATCACTGTGTGCTTGACCTAATAAACCAGTCATGTAACCCCTCTCCTCTCTGCCTTCCACAGAGGGATCATGAAGTCATCTTGGTTCAAGCTGGGATGTGTGGTTGGGTGCTGGCCATGCCCTCAGCCTGGTGCCTGATGCCCAGCGGGGACAATGGGGCTCGCTCATCCCATGCGTGCGGCAGCCTGTGATGCTGCAGGGCTGGCCAGCATGGTGGAGAGCCTAGGTGGTGTGGAGTGGGTGTTCTGGGTGGGGGGGGACATGGTGGATTATGGCCTTCAGCCCCTTCTGGAAAGGCAGAGGCAGGAGGCCAGGCTCCCCAGGGTTGTGGTGCCTCCGCTGCTGGTTTGGATTAAGGAGCTCCATGACCTCGGAGGCGCGGACCTTAGTAGAGGAACACGGCCAAACACACAAGCCTGGAATGAGTTTGCTCAGTTACTGACCAAATCTGGGCTCTGGTGCAGAGCTGGAGCACTCGCCACCCACCCGTCCAGCCAGGATTTATTGGGTGCCAGGCTCCGCCAGGGCCTCCCGGCCACGTGACCCCTCGCTGCACTGATGTCCCTGTCCCTCCCCCCTGTGACCCAGAGGCTGCCCTCTCTGCCCCCAGAAGTACCTCCGGAGGCGCAAGTACTCGCTCTTTGCCGCCTTCTACTCGGCCACCATGCTGCAGGACGTTGATGATGCCGTCCAGTTCGAGGCAGCATTGGGAACTATGGCAACAAGTTTGACACCACCTGCCTGCCGCTGGCCTCCACCACCCAGTACAGCCGGGCTGTCTTTGATGGTGAGGCTGGAGGCTGCATGCCTGGTAGGGGACCCAGACCTCAGAGTAGGGGGCTGAGCCCTAAGTCCCATACCCTGTGGAAAGCTTCTGGAGGCCCGCCCCAAGGCACATGGGTTTGGGGGACCCCCAGTCTGCTCCCCACTGTGCTGCCTCCCCGTGCTCATCTCCAGGTGTGTCCCTCCTGCTGGGATCCATAGACTGGGCTCCCGACACCAGCAGTGGTCGGCCTAGATCTTAACCTTTGGCGACCACTCATTCCGTGGTGGGCGTGGGGCTTGGCGTGGAGACTTTGCAGAGCATGGGACTCCCAGGGTCCTTCTCACAGCCCCTGAGCTTTGAGGTGCTGAGGAGTCCAGGTGAGAGCTGTCTGCTCAGTGTGTGAAGGGAACTCTTGGCACCTTGTCCGGGTGCTGGGGAATACAGGTCGTGCCACAGGTGTCTTAGCTGGGGGGTGGGTGTTGGCATCCGCCCCCACCTCGGTCCCCCCACTCCTCTGCTCCGGCTCAGCGCCAGGCCCTTGCACTCTTCCAGGATGCCACTATTACTACTTACCCTGGAGCAACGTGAAGCCTGTGGTGGTGCTGTCATCTTACTGGGAGGACATCAGCCACAGAGTTGAGGCTCAGAACCAGCTTCTCAGGATTGCCGACCAGCTGGTGAGTGGAAGCTGGCACCACCCACAGCACCCCATGCATGCACCCCTCCCGCCCTGGGGGTGTCTTCAGTCCTGCCTCCACAGGGGCTAAGCCTGCAGACCTCATGATGCCTGTGGTCCCTGTGTCCTGACCAGGGCAGGCTTGCAATCCTGCTCTGCACACTGGGAAGAGAGGAGAGGGAGGGAGCCCAGCTCTGGGGGGAACATCCGTAGTCTGAGGTAGGAGATGGTACAGAGAAAGAGCTGAGAGAGACCAAGCTAGGAGCAGAGGACAGAGCCTGCAGCCATCCACCCACCCATTCATTCATTGAATGCCTTCGACTCTTAGCACAGCAAGGGTTGTGCTGGAAACGTCTAGCTAGTGGGTGGACGTGAACAGTATGCTGCCCCTGTCTCCAGGGGTCAGCTTAGTAAAGGAGTAGGCAGGTTCATCCACCCCTCTCCTACAGAGGCTGGAATTTTGGCACCTTGTCCGGGTGCTGGGGAATACAGGTCGTGCCACAGGTGTCTTAGCTGGGGGGTGGGTGTTGGCATCCGCCCCCACCTCGGTCCCCCCACTCCTCTGCTCCGGCTCAGCGCCAGGCCCTTGCACTCTTCCAGGATGCCACTATTACTACTTACCCTGGAGCAACGTGAAGCCTGTGGTGGTGCTGTCATCTTACTGGGAGGACATCAGCCACAGAGTTGAGGCTCAGAACCAGCTTCTCAGGATTGCCGACCAGCTGGTGAGTGGAAGCTGGCACCACCCACAGCACCCCATGCATGCATCCCTCCCGCCCTGGGGGTGTCTTCAGTCCTGCCTCCACAGGGGCTAAGCCTGCAGACCTCATGATGCCTGTGGTCCCTGTGTCCTGACCAGGGCAGGCTTGCAATCCTGCTCTGCACACTGGGAAGAGAGGAGAGGGAGGGAGCCCAGCTCTGGGGGGAACATCCGTAGTCTGAGGTAGGAGATGGTACAGAGAAAGAGCTGAGAGAGACCAAGCTAGGAGCAGAGGACAGAGCCTGCAGCCATCCACCCACCCATTCATTCATTGAATGCCTTCGACTCTTAGCACAGCAAGGGTTGTGCTGGAAACGTCTAGCTAGTGGGTGGACGTGAACAGTATGCTGCCCCTGTCTCCAGGGGTCAGCTTAGTAAAGGAGTAGGCAGGTTCATCCACCCCTCTCCTACAGAGGCTGGAATTTCAGTTCAGACGTTGCTACAGGAGTCCCTAGTGAGGGGGTCTCAGAGGAGAGAGGAGGCCAGTTAGCATCAGGAAAGCAACTCAGGGTGGCGAGGGGCCACATCCAGTGAGGGGAGTTGGGAGCTTGTTAGGATGCCCTTGCTGGGGTCCTTGAGTGGCTCTGGGAGGGAGCTAACCTTAGGGAGAAAACGGAAGTTGAGCTGCAAGGACTTGGTGGTCTGTTGGACTGGCGAGCAGGGGCTGTGAGGAGGGCCTCCAGTGGCTGGGAGCTGGGGAGAAGAGCAGGGCTGTGAGGTCAGGAGTGTGTCCTGTCCTGGATATGGCTGGGGGTTACTGGTGGGTGCTGGGATTTGCAGGCCTGGCGCTTGGCCAGAGAACAGAGGAGAGTCAAAGTGGGCAGAGGGGAGAGGCCAAGGGTGGAAGGTCCTGGTGGTGGCCCCTGGCCATTTCTGTGTGCACATGGGGTGGAGGCTCACCCACGAGGTGTGTGGACCGTGAGAATGGGGGGAGGCAGGTGTGCATGCTTTGGGGGCCCACAAGGGCAGCAGGGTAGAGGGTGGGCATTCAGAGGTCTGGACAGATGGAGGAGGTGAGCTGGTGAGAAGGGAAGGTGGAAAGGGAAGGGGGGAACGGGACTTTAGAATGGGAGGGGTTGTCAGCCCCAGATGGGGCCACACTTTCCCTGAGACCCGCAGTTCTCTGGGAGGGAGGGACCAGTCCACCCCCAGATTTGGGAGAACTCGGAGTCGATTTTGTGCAAGTCCCAGCATCTGCTTGGCCCTCTGTCCTCTCCCAGGCCATGCCTGGCAGAGGCTGGCTGTTCCTTCCAGGGCCTGTCTGCAGCGTGGTGGGCCCAGGGTGGGGCACAGGCTCAGGAAGGCAGAAGAGGTGGGCAAGGGGGTGGAGATGGAAGGGCAAGTCCTTGGCCTGAGGCTGACCTGTTGGGCGATCTCTGTCTTCCAGTTCAGGCCTGAGGCCTGGGGCTGGAGTGCTCCCTGGAGGAGACCAGTTGCAATGGGGGTACTGGTAGGAGTTTGGGGAGGGAAGGCCCACTGGGGCAGGCTGTCTGAGCTCTCCGAAGGAAGGAGAATGGGATCCAAGCCTGCTTGGGTGGTAAGGTTTGGAAAGGAGAGAGGGTGCCAGGTGGGAACTGGAGCTGCTCTGCGGTTGCTTACCTGTGAGACCTGGCTTGACGGGGCCGCGGAGAGCGAGATACACAAGCGTGGTGGGAGTCCCTGGTCTGGGAATCTGGATGTTTGGTGCGGGAACCCTGGAAGGTTCTTGAGCCATGACAGCCGCTGGCTTGTGGGGTCCGTACTTTGCCTTTTTGGCTCTCACTGCTCTTTCCTTTTTGGTTCGGGGGCTGGGCTGTGGTGACAGGACCTGGAGATTGAGGGTCCGCCCCATGGTGACCTTCCTGACCCCTGCCTGTCCGTTCCACAGGAAGCCGGCCTGGAGCAAGTCCACTTGGCCCTGAAGGCCCAGTGCACCGACGAGGACGTGGACTCCCTGGTGACTCAGCTGATGGATGAGCTCATCGCAGGATGCAGGTAGGGGGTGCCCGGCACCCACGGCGCCCTCCCCTTCTGGCTGGCCGGGCCCTTTCCCGGGAGTGTTATGTGTGGCGGTGAGCGATGGCACGTCTCCCCGGCCACGCTTGGCTAGCAGTCCAGCCCGTGCTGAGTCCAAAGGTGGTGGAGCCAGCGCGGGGAGTTGAAAAGGTGACATTTAGAGCAGGTCATAAATCTCCCTGCAGCAGCGGCAGCTGTGGGCCCAGGGCGGCCCTGCTCACCTGAATGGGGAGCGTTGTGTCTCTGATCCCCGACCTCTTATTTCCCTGATGGAATCTCCAGGAGGAGCTGGCTGGTGGGGGTGATGGCGCCCCTCCTCCCCGCAAGGCTGTGTTGGGGACCAGTGTTTCTGTTTAGCCTTCTACTGACATGGCTGATTGTCAGCTTCAGGAAAGGGGAGCCCCACGGGTGAAGGAGAATGGGGGTTCATGGCCCTGGTAGAAGGGGAAGCATCTGAACCTCTCCTCCACAGCTGGGTGATTCGGGGCTCACCACCCACCTGCTCTGAAACTTGGTTTCCTCATTTCAGCCTGACATTAAGAATATTGTAACCGCTTTATAATGTCACACAAGCAAAATGCCTGGCCCTTAGGACGTACTTAATAAATGATAGCTGTGACTATTATCAAGCAGAAGAAACATCGAGGAGACTTAGATTCTCATCCTGTTATCCACCTTTGTGGCATTGGGCAACTTCACTTCTCTGGGCCTCAGTTTTCCCAAGTATTAAATGGACTTAATAATAGACAGCAGTCTATTTTCTTACCGTGGGATCAAGTGTGAATGTATGCAAATATATTCTACACCCTCCTCTAAATCTTCTCACCCCAGCCCCTGGCTGCCTGACAGTGCCCCTTCTGGTCCTTTGTACCCCAGGTAGGAAGCACACCTTTATCAGAAATGGCCCTGTGGCCTGCTGCCCAGATGGGTCATTCACTCCTTCTCCAAACTTTCCTGAGACCTGGCAGGTTCCAAGCGAGGAACCTAAAACATGTTACAAGGGTGCAGCTTCAGTCCTCTCGGGGGTGATGAGGCAGAAGTGAGCAAGTGAAGGAAAGTGTTGAGGGCTGAGACATGTGCCCTCGGAGCTCAGAGCAGGTGCATCTTATGAAAATCTATAGACGCTTCCTGGAGGCGGTGGTGCCCTAGGAGAACTCCAGAGGGGAGGAGTCAGCCTTTGGGGAACAGACTTCTGGGCTTGGGCGTAGGAGCCTGGGATACCTGCTGCCCCCTGGGGGTTGTGGGGGGAGCTGCAGTCCCGTTGGGACAGGCCTCAGGGGCTTGCTAAGGCAAACCCAGAGCTGGGGGCATCGGGGGCCCAGGGATTCCGGGGGTTCAGACACTCACTCTGGCTGCAGTGAGAGTGGTGGGCTGGGGATGGTGGAGAGGAGTGACTGATGAGGGCATCACCCCAGGCAGGGGACTCAGGGACATGGGTGAGAGAAGTAGAGGGCAACGTGGACTGCAGGAGGCATTGTGGTGAGTAACAGCCGCATGGGGACCACTTTCTGTGCCAGGTGTGGCTCTGAGCATTTCACCTGCATTAACTGATCATAAGAATCTTATGAGGTGGGAAGCAGAGGGATCCACATTTTACAGATGGGAAAACAGGCTCCGAGTGGTTAATCGCCCAGATTCACACCCTAGTGAGTGGCTGACGCCTCGCTGTGCTGCTCTGTCCTGGACAGGCTTTGATGGTGGATTGAGTGTGGGGGCCCAGGGAAGGTCCAGAATGGTCCCTTGGCTCTGGCCAGAGCAGGAGGGTGGAGAGCTGGGCCGTTTCTGGAGGGGGACAGTGGGAGAAGAGCAGGTTTGGTAGAGGGGGAGGCGCTGAGGGCTGGCAGTGCTGAGTAGACTGCCTGTGGGTGTCTGTGGTCTGGAGGTCGGAGGTCACTGTGAGGCTAGAGGGGGAGCCGTCGGCAGGGGCAGCCGCAGAGTGCCTGGCTGTGCCCCACTGCCCGACCTGACGGCTCGGGTGTGGAGGGCAGACCAGGGCTCTGGGTTCACCGCGGTCTGCTCGTGACTCATGCGCGGTGTGGCCCTTGGCAGGTCCGAGGGGCCTGACACATCTGAGGCTGGTGGGTCCCAGGCCCTGGGCCGCTGCCCTGCTCTCCTAGTGCTCCGTTCTTGACGTACTCGGCTCAGAATGCCTCTGCCAAAGCCTGGTCCCCTTGAATCACTCTCCTGGGGATAGATGGTGGCTGGGGGCCTCCTGGAGAGCCCTGGTCTCAAGTCAGGGGCTTGTGAGGAGGGTCCCACATGCTCGGGAGGGCATGCACGCCTCTCTGTGGAAGGTCGGGTCCCTCAGCACCGTCTGAGCCACCAGTAGCCCTGGGGCCGCAGCAAGAGAGCTCCCCTCGCCCACCCAGCTCTGTGTCGTGCATCATTGCAGCCAACAGCAGGGCACCTGGGCACGGATTACAAGAGCCAGCTTGCCATAGATGACCGCCAGCTGCTCACTCATTCCTCCAGCCAGCCCCTGCCCTCCGCTCCACCATCAAGTGCCCTTCGTTTGCGCAGATCCCTTCCTGCCGCATCGCCTGGGAGCCCCTCTCCCCGCTGTGCCAGTCGTGCCCACTCTGCTCCTTTGGCCCAGCTTTCTCATCTCCTGACCTACGGACCTGTCTGCCAGCCACACCTGGGTGTCCAGCAGCACTAAGGTCATTTTCTGTGACCTTCCTAAGCCTGTGCCCTGCAGCGGCTCCCATTGCCTTCAGGAAAAGCCAGCTCTCGCCTGACACGTGGACTTCTCTGTCTCCACTGCCTGCTCCTGGACCTCAGCAGTCTCACCCTCCGGCCCCCCGGAGCCTCCGTGCTGGCTCACTCCCTCGCACATGCTCCCCCGCCTCTGAGTCTTGTCTTCTGCACACTCTGCTTCTTCAGCCAGAAGGCCCTTCCTCCTCAGCTCGGCCTGACCTGCTCTGCCTGACCCGCTCTGCCGACCCTGCCAGTGCAGCTTGAGTCCTCTTCCTCCAGGAAGTACTCCAGACTCTGAGAAAGCTCAGGGGGGGGATCTAGCTTGTCTGTTCCAGGGCCTTCCTGAGGGCAGAGCTTAGTGCCTGGCTGTGCCCCACTGCCCGACCTGACGGCTCGGGTGTGGAGGGCAGACCAGGGCTCTGGGTTCACCGCGGTCTGCTCGTGACTCATGCGCGGTGTGGCCCTTGGCAGGTCCGAGGGGCCTGACACATCTGAGGCTGGTGGGTCCCAGGCCCCTGGGCCGCTGCCCTGCTCTCCTAGTGCTCCGTTCTTGACGTACTCGGCTCAGAATGCCTCTGCCAAAGCCTGGTCCCCTTGAATCACTCTCCTGGGGATAGATGGTGGCTGGGGGCCTCCTGGAGAGCCCTGGTCTCAAGTCAGGGGCTTGTGAGGAGGGTCCCACATGCTCGGGAGGGCATGCACGCCTCTCTGTGGAAGGTCGGGTCCCTCAGCACCGTCTGAGCCACCAGTAGCCCTGGGGCCGCAGCAAGAGAGCTCCCCTCGCCCACCCAGCTCTGTGTCGTGCATCATTGCAGCCAACAGCAGGGCACCTGGGCACGGATTACAAGAGCCAGCTTGCCATAGATGACCGCCAGCTGCTCACTCATTCCTCCAGCCAGCCCCTGCCCTCCGCTCCACCATCAAGTGCCCTTCGTTTGCGCAGATCCCTTCCTGCCGCATCGCCTGGGAGCCCCTCTCCCCGCTGTGCCAGTCGTGCCCACTCTGCTCCTTTGGCCCAGCTTTCTCATCTCCTGACCTACGGACCTGTCTGCCAGCCACACCTGGGTGTCCAGCAGCACTAAGGTCATTTTCTGTGACCTTCCTAAGCCTGTGCCCTGCAGCGGCTCCCATTGCCTTCAGGAAAAGCCAGCTCTCGCCTGACACGTGGACTTCTCTGTCTCCACTGCCTGCTCCTGGACCTCAGCAGTCTCACCCTCCGGCCCCCCGGAGCCTCCGTGCTGGCTCACTCCCTCGCACATGCTCCCCCGCCTCTGAGTCTTGTCTTCTGCACACTCTGCTTCTTCAGCCAGAAGGCCCTTCCTCCTCAGCTCGGCCTGACCTGCTCTGCCTGACCCGCTCTGCCGACCCTGCCAGTGCAGCTTGAGTCCTCTTCCTCCAGGAAGTACTCCAGACTCTGAGAAAGCTCAGGGGGGGGATCTAGCTTGTCTGTTCCAGGGCCTTCCTGAGGGCAGAGCTGGGTCTCATCCCTGGATCCAGCCTCTGGTCAGGACGAACGGAGCTGTTCCTCATGAGGAGTGAAATGAATGACCCAGTGTATCTTTCAGGCTGGACACTCTCCCCTCCCAGGCAGCATCCCTGATAAAGGCACCTACTCCATGCGGGGGCAGACAGCCACCTCGTGGACAGCCCGGCTCTGCTCCTAGCCTGTGCTGGTCCCTGCCCTGGGCTGGCCCGTCGTTTCCAAGTCATCCAGGGTTGGTAGAGCGACTGCTCCTGCTTTGGGTTGGGGCCCTGTCATCGGCCTCCACTTCCAGGTCTCCCTTTTTTCTGGGCCTGCCTTGGGCTTTACAGGGTGGTAAAGGGCCAAGGCACCTTGCTTGTGGCAGTTACAGGTCTGACTGTTTCTTGGGGAGCCTTGGCTGGGCTGGTGGCCTCCGTGAAAATCTCCCTTCGGTGGTCTGCATGGCAGTCCCTCTCAGTTCCCGACCCAGGCTGGGGGCATAAATCACCCTGGTTGGCTCGCCTCTCCATGTCCCACTCCAGATCGGCCTGCCCCCGCCCTCAGGCCCACTCAGGCCTTCTTCCCAGCAGGCCCAGCCCAGGAGTCCGGCCCGGGCCCCCCTTCACCCTCCGAACATGCCCCTCCGCCGTGCTCTGGCGAGCTGGGGATGAAGGCCGCCTCTCTCCTGGCCTGGGGCAGCCCCATCCGAGGCACCCTCGGGGCAGTAAATATTATATTACCACAGGGTGTGCAGTACGTGACCTGAGACAGGCCCCAGGGCTTAAGTTTCCTGAGATGGAGTTTGCGTACTGCTCCCCCCACCCTAAAAATTCAATTAAAAAAAATAACAGGAAAAATGTAGTGCGCCGAGGGCCTGCCAGAGTGGTGTATCTGGCGGCGGCGGTGCCGCTGCGCTTGGCGGTAATTGGTTCTGCATAGCTCGGGGAAATTGGCAGAAAAATAAATCAGCCGGGAGCCGGGAGTCGAGACACCGCGGGGAGGGAACGTGAGGTGGGGGGTGGCTGCGAGTGGTGGGAGCGGATCTGGTGAGCAAGCGGGCTTGACTGATGTCCTGTTTGCGAGTCAAGGGCTTAGCGGGGGGGTTGGGGCGGGGGCGGGGCGGCCCGCGCCCTGGAGCAGAAGTAATCTGGAGGAGTCCTGCCCTGAGAAGAGCACAGGGGCCGCCACCCCACTCTCCGTCCTCTGTGACCCCTGTGTGTGTACTGACTGACCCTGGGCCTTGGTGTGGCCCGAAGGAGCCATATAAAGGGGCGTCCAGGCAGGGAGCCCAGCCTTTGGATGGGGGTGGTCAGAGTTCTGTGCCTCCAAATAGGGTTGAGTTTAAACCCAGCCTCCCTATGGAGGCTTGGGGCCGTGTTTCTGGGACTGCATGTACCCCCACCTCCTCTCCAAAGGCTCCCAAGGCAGAGGGTTCTGGGAGGGGTGCTGTGGGGCCGCCTTGGGTCGACCCATCTGTGCTGCTGGCTGCTGGCCTCCCCACAGCGTCTGCAGTGGCTTGTCAGGGGTCCATAAATTTCCTTCTTGAAGAAAGTGTGCATACAACAGAATGGATTCGTTTCAGCCAAAGGCAGCTTAGTGCTCAGGCCTCTGCTGTAGGAGGGTGCAGCGGGGGCAGGAGGGACTCACCGGGCCTCTGGGGGCTTGCAGTCAGTGGGCAGAGGGGATGCACAGGCCAAAGAGGTCACAGAACTGGAGGCTGAGAGGGTAGGTTCCAGACAGGCAGCCTCAGAGCAGAGAGGTACTTCAGAGCAGGAGACGCTCTGGTCAGTGTGGTGGGGGCAGGCTTCCTGGAGGAGGTGGCTGGAGGAGGCACCCAGGGCAAGTGGAGCAGCCAGCAGGAGGCTGAGGGTTTGAGGCCTGTTGTGAGCGCCTATGCACACATGTGTACACACGTGTGTGTGTGGCTGGGCCCGGGTGAGTGCTGGGCTCTGGCTCATCAGGCAAATCCCATCTCTTTGTCATAGCCAACCCCTGGGTGATGTCCAGGAGATGCCCTCTGCCACCCACCTGGACCAGTACCTGTACCAGCTGCGTGCCCGCCACCTGAGCCAGATCACCGAGGCGGCCCAGGCCCTGAAGCTCGGCCACAGTGAGCTCCCGGCTGCCCTGGAGCAGGCTGAGGACTGGCTCCTGCGGCTCCGTGCCCTGGCTGATGAGGTAGCTGACCCTGCGAGGTGCCTTCCTTCCCGCCTGGGATGTCAGAGCTGGGAGGGGCAGCGGGGGTGTCTGGTCCAAACTGGCTCTATTGCTGGGTAACCTTGGGCAGGTGACTTAATCTCTCTGAGCCTCCATGTCTGCTGTCATAGGAGGGATGCTGCATGTGGTGCGGCCCAGCCCAGAATCTGGCACGTAGTAGGTGCTTGATAAATGCCTTCACCTGTTGCTCACTCTCCAGTATGAGAACCAGACGAAGCTGGCCCTGGTTGGGAACTGGGGCACAACTGGCCTCACCTACCCCAAGTTTTCTGACATCACGGGCAGGATCAAGCTACCCAAGGACAGCTTCCGCCCCTCAGCTGGCTGGGCCTGGGCTGGAGACTGGTTCGTGTGTCCAGAGAAGACGTGAGTCGTGGGCAGGGAGGGCTTGGAGACCCCGTCTGCCCCAGCCATTTCTCTGAATGGGGTCTCTGTCTACTCTGCCCCTGTGCTGGTCAGAGTGACTCCCTTGAACTCTCCTGGGCCCTGTCTCTTATACACATCTCCCCGAAGAGAGAAAGTGAAGTCGCTCCGTCATGTCTGACTCTTTGCGACCCCATGGACTGTAGCCTACCATGCTCCTCCATCCATGGGATTTTCCAGGCAAGAGTACTGGAGTGGGTTGCCATTTCCTTCTCCAGAGGATCTTCCCGACCCAGGGATCGAACCTGCGTCTCCCGCTTTGTAGGCAGACGCTTTACCATCTGAGTCACCAGGGAAGTTGAGAATGCCCCCAAGTATGCTCAGTAAATGTGCTTAAAATGCTGCCAAGGGCTTCCCAGTGCCTCAGTGGTAAAGAATCCGCCTGTAGTGCGGGAGTAGCTGGAGATGCGGGTTTGGTCCCTGGGTCAGGAAGATCCCCTGGAGGAGGGCGTGGCAACCTGCTCAAGTATTCTTGCCAGGAAAATCTCATGGGCAGAGGAGCCTGGTGAGCTTCAGGCCATAGCGTCACAAAAAGGCAGACACGACTGAAGTGACTTAGCCACAAATGCTGCCAAAGTAGGTCAGAGACGGAGCTGGGACCAGAATCCAGGGCGCCTGGCTCTAGGTCCAGTGCCAGGGCCCCCTTCCCCAGGGACCCAGCCCCACCTCCCCACCCACCTGTCTGCCTTGAGCCTGCCTCTCGCAGGACCCTGTGTTTCCCGCCCGCCCGATGCTCCTGAGCGCCAGGCTTGAGGAGGCTGCACCTGTAGTGATGTTGCGTCTACACCTGAACCCTCTGTCCCCCGGGGTCAGATGCCCCCACCGGGTCTCCAGGGAAGCAGGCAGGCCACAGATTTGTCTAGAATGAGGAGAGAGGCCTGCCCATATGTCATGGGTAGACACAGGTGCTGCCTGCCCTGGCCAGAGCCATGTGGGGCCCCCAGGGAGGGAGGTGGTGAGGCATGATCTCTGCAGAAGCAGTGTGCAGAGAAGGGCAGGGCTGAGTGGGAAGAGGGCCCGGGAGGTGGAAGGGGTGCTCCGGAGGGGCCTGAAGGGTCAGTGTTGTCTTTTCCCCAAGTGGGGCCTCTAACGTGTGACTGGTTACCTGGGTGCCACTGTGCTGCTCAAGCCCAGGATGACCTCTAGAAGTGGCTGTGGGCCATCCCCTGGGGTAGGTCACAGACTGCCTTCCACGCCTTGGCCCAGACTCCGGAAGCCTCAGCGCAGACTGTGTCATGGCTGGGAGTGGTTAAGGTGACCCGAGGGCTAAGGACTGTGGAGGAAATGGGAGGGAGCCGAGTATGCTTCAGGATCCCCCAAGGGCTTGTCAGCA
The DNA here is from genome assembly GCA_006408675.1 of Madoqua kirkii. NCBI lineage: Eukaryota > Metazoa > Chordata > Mammalia > Artiodactyla > Bovidae > Madoqua > Madoqua kirkii. The sequence goes on along the minus strand of SJYC01114278.1, from coordinate 11,141 downwards.
CAGGGTCCAAGCCTCACTGATCTCTCAAGTCGGGTGGGGCCTGAGCATCTGCATTTCCGGCAAGCTTCCTGATGGTGCAGCAGGACCACACTTGGTGCTGTGGTTAGGGACACACATTTAGAATCAGAAAAGCCTGGCTCCTCACCTCTTTGAGCCCGAGTTTCCTCGCCTGTGCTGCCTCCCGGCTGCAGGGGTGAAGTGACACGCAGGGAGACGCTAAGGGAGGGCGCTGGGCAGCAGCCTCTCCCACAGAGCACAGGCCTTGGGAGCAGACGGATTTAGCCTACCTCTCCTGATTTAGCCTACCTCTCCTGATTGTAGCATCCGGGAGCAGTTCTCCCTAGAGGCATGGAAGCGCTCCAGGGCCCTCCGTTTTCAGAGCCCTGTGTCTGCGGGCCAAGAAAAGGGCCAGACCCCCAAGCCCCTGCTGTTAGAGGGAGGAGGGCCAGGTGTCCTCTGGGAAGGGGCTCGCCTTCTGCAGATTCACCGCTGCCCTCAGGAGTGGGGAAGGGGGTGGCTCTTAGGTGTAATGTCATCTCTAGGGTCAAGTCAGCATTTCTCTACTCCTCAGTGGAGGGGTCTAAGAACCAGGGGCTCCAGGCAGGAGGGTCTCTTCCCAGCAAATGTGAATGCAGATCAGTGAATTCCTGGTGGGCTACTCCTGTGAGCTGGGGGCAGCCTGGCATCCTCTCCTTGAGGGCTCATAGCTGCTGAAGAGAGAGGTGCCCAGCCAGCCCTGGGGGGTCAGGGGACACCGAGGGTAGGAGCTTGGAGGAGAGGCCTGTGGAGGCTGGCTCCTCATGGTGGGCTGAGGGCGCGGGCCGGGAGGTACCGTTGTCCCGACCCTGACTGCCACCCTCTCTCCAGCCCCAGAACAGCCTGCCTGACATCGTCATCTGGATGCTGCAGGGGGACAAACGGGTGGCCTACCAGCGGGTGCCTGCCCACGAGGTCCTCTTCTCCCGTCGGGGCTCCAGCTACTGCGGCAAGAACTGTGGCAAGCTGCAGACGATATTTCTGAAAGTGGGTTGTTTTCCCTCAAGTCGTGGTCATACTCTCTTACCCCTAGGGCGGCCCACTTGCCTCCAGTTTCCTGTTTTCTGTCAGGCTCAGAATTTCGAGGCTCTGCTCTCTGAAGGGACCAAGGGCTTCCATAGAAAGACTTCCCTTCTCCCTTCCTCCCACAAAGTCCCTGGACCCCATGCACTTGGTCTGGAAAGCGAGTAGGTGAGAATCAGAGGGCGCTGGGAATGAATGAGGGGCTGACCCCGGAGGCGGTCCTCCTCTCCAGCCGGCTCCCTGGTGGGGGCGGCCTCAGCCCGCAGCCCCTATCGCCAGCCTTTAGGAGTCCTGGCACAGACCTGCCTCCGTCCTCCCGAGGGTTTGGCTCCAGGTGGAGTCACACTCGGCTTGGAGTTCCTTCCCATGTCAAGGCTGGTGTGTGGGCACTGGCTGTGCCCTGGGCTCTGCTTAGCGGAGGCCTGGGACCAGGTAACCCTGTCCCTTCTGTCCTTCGGTCCCCACCTCCCCTGCCCTTTCTCCTCCCAGCCATCCTTGCTCCCCCACCGTCTTCTCTCAGCCTTGGGCCGGGTGACAGGGGAGTGAGCAGGTGCCTGAAGATGCCTGCTTTCTTCTCTGGGTTCACGTGGGGATACACGAGCCTTGGTCAGGGTGCTGTGGCTGGCTGGTCGGGCCACAGTCTGGGGACACCCCTCTCTGAGCTGTGGCTGTTGCGGCCCAGGCGAGGGTCTGCGTGCGTGTGGAGAGCCATCACTGAGGCTGCTCTGCTCGAGGAGGAGGCCTGGGGAGTGAGCCTGCCCCCACCGCGTGGCCTGACTCCCGACGGCTCTGCCGGCATCATAAACTGCCTGGCCTTCAGCCTTCCCTCCTCCGTCTCTTCCCATCCGCACCAGAGCCTCCTTCCAGCTCACCTCTCCAACTGTGGACTGACCTTAGCCTCCAACCTCTGAGTGGCTATTGGCCGATCCATTCATACACTGGCCAGTCATTCTCGCTGCCCTCTGAGGTGGGCAGAGGAGACAGCTTTCAAACGCATAGCGTGTGTGGACAGGTTGCAGGTTGGCTGAAATACTGGCCTTGGGCAGATTGCCCAGTCTCTCTGAATGCTGTTTTTCTACCTATAGAATAAAGATCAGACTGCCCTGATTACAGCATTGAGGATGGAATTAGGTAGCACAAGTCAAGGGTCTTGCTGGAACTAGGTGATCAATGAATATAGTTTTTTTCTTCTCTTCTCCCCTTTTCCTTCTGGGGAGCTCTTTGCCCCCTGGGGAGAGGACACTCCACCAGCACCATGGCTGGAGGCCATCACAAAGCCAGGGATGATCAGAAGTGGGTCGCTGGTGCTTCAGAGGCGAGCCGGCTTTGCTTAGAAAGAGGGCGAGGGTGTGAGGCAGTGGGCTGCCACTCCCACCTGGGACATTTTCCTCATGAGATTCTGACCTCCTAGCATCCTGCTTTCTTCTCTCCTAAGCCAGCTCCTTGCCTGGTCGGGCAGATGGGAAAGGAAGTCCAGGGAGCGGCCACATCTGAACAGGATTAACCAGGGAGGGCTATCAGGCTGCAGTGGAGGTGAGGCTGCAGGAGCGGGCCCAGTGGATGCCTGTGAACTGAATGAGCATCAGGCTCTGACCTCTTGGCCCTGCAGCCTCAGGGAAATGCAAACTGAAAAATTTTTCTGATCCCAAGCAAGGGAAAAAAAAAAGATATAAGATTGTTTCTCGAAGTCTTCCCCACTGAGTTTATGAGCCCCGCCAGTAGCTCCTGAGCAAGCTCTACAAAAATGTTGGCAGCAAGCAGAGACCAAGAAAACATTGGTGTTCTTAACTTAAACCAAAGTTGGAAAAAATGAGCACCAGCAGAGAGGGAGAGGAGCCCCAAACTAGACATTTCTTTATTTGCTGTTGCTATTTTGGGTCCAGCAGGCTGGCCCTGTCTGGGGGAGGGCAGGGGAGAGACTGGGGGCGGAAGGGGGAAGGGGGGGGTCAGGCATTCCTGCCATCTCCCTGGGGCTCGTGGTTTGGAGGGGAAAAGGCTACTAACCACCCCAGGGGAGAGGACACCGAAGCAAACAGTCATAGAGAGGTTTCCGAGGGGTGACACTTGGGGTCAGGGGCTCCTCCAGGCTTCACTGAGGATGAACCAAGACAGGGAGGCTGGGTGAAGGGTGAGATTGCTGATGCCCTGGCATGACCACCCCTTTCTGATCCTCTTACCTGGCCTGGGCTCCCGCTCTGGGGATACAGGCCTCTTCTGGTTCGAGAGCCCTTAGCTCAGCCTTTCAGGGAAATGCAAACTGAAAAATTTTTCTGATCCCAAGCAAGGGAAAAAAAAAAGATATAAGATTGTTTCTCGAAGTCTTCCCCACTGAGTTTATGAGCCCCGCCAGTAGCTCCTGAGCAAGCTCTACAAAAATGTTGGCAGCAAGCAGAGACCAAGAAAACATTGGTGTTTCTTAACTTAAACCAAAGTTGGAAAAAATGAGCACCAGCAGAGAGGGAGAGGAGCCCCAAACTAGACATTTCTTTATTTGCTGTTGCTATTTTGGGTCCAGCAGGCTGGCCCTGTCTGGGGGAGGGCAGGGGAGAGACTGGGGGCGGAAGGGGGAAGGGGGGGGTCAGGCATTCCTGCCATCTCCCTGGGGCTCGTGGTTTGGAGGGGAAAAGGCTACTAACCACCCCAGGGGAGAGGACACCGAAGCAAACAGTCATAGAGAGGTTTCCGAGGGGTGACACTTGGGGTCAGGGGCTCCTCCAGGCTTCACTGAGGATGAACCAAGACAGGGAGGCTGGGTGAAGGGTGAGATTGCTGATGCCCTGGCATGACCACCCCTTTCTGATCCTCTTACCTGGCCTGGGCTCCCGCTCTGGGGATACAGGCCTCTTCTGGTTCGAGAGCCCTTAGCTCAGCCTTCCTTTCCTCCTCTAAACCCACCAAGTGACTTTCTCATCTCATTCAGCTCCATGTCCCAGCGGAGACACTCTTCCAAGCTCAAGGCACATGAAGCCTGGATACTTAATGTGTTACTTCCTCTAAGGGACTGTGTGTTATTCTGAAAGTGAGGCAATTCTGTTCCTTAGGCCATATCTGACCCTTGATTTCAATCAAATGGTGAAGCAGTTGTGGAGAATAAATGTTTTATGTTGGGTTGTTGTGGTTATTCTGTTTTGGCAGAGCTTCTGAAAGTTTCAGGATAAAAAGCAGTTGAAGACCAGTGAATAGCGGTTAACATGCTGATAAGCACTTGAAAGGGTGGGGATATCAGATGATACACTAACATCCAGCCAAAAACCCCTGGGAAAAAAACAAACCAAAACTGAAACTGAATAGAGAGGCTTTAACCTCTCCCCTTTTCAGACCTTTCTCTCTCTTATAGAGACATGTTCTAGAACCGCACTGTCCAATATGCTAGCCATATGTGGTTATTTAAATTTAAAAGAAATAAAACTAAAAATTTAGTTTCTCAATCATACCAGCTACATTTGCCACATGGAGCTGGTGCATTGAACTCTGCAAACGTAAAAAACCATTTCCACTGTAACAGAAAGTTCCACAGGACCATCCTATTCTAGGAGAGAGCAGAAGTGAGGATGTGTTGGGAGAGGGGACAATGGGGCTCCTGGTCTTGACATGGCCTGTCTCTGCAGAGAGCACCTGGATGGGAAGAATGCAGTCTTCTCTTTTGATGGGAAGGAATCTTGGTGAGGTTTCTCAGTTATCTGTGAACTTCTGAGAAGTCCCCCGATAGGGCCCTCCCTGATGGGGTGTCAGGCTGGTATGCCCAGGCCTGGAGGTCCTGCAAGTTGAGACATCCTGACTCTGAAGGGGATTATGGGTTTCTTTCCTTCTCTGGTACCCAGTATCCGATGGAAGGGGTGCCCGGGGCCCGGATGCCTGTGCAGATTCGGGTCAGGCTCTGGTTTGGACTCTCTGTGGATGAAAAGGAATTCAACCAGTTGCTGAGGGCAAGCTCTCCGTCTTCGCTGAAACCGTGAGTGCCTGACCGCCTGCCCATCCTGCCCTCAGTCCCTGAGCTATTGCAGGCCTACTCATTCACCTGTTGCTCACTCTCCAGTATGAGAACCAGACGAAGCTGGCCCTGGTTGGGAACTGGGGCACAACTGGCCTCACCTACCCCAAGTTTTCTGACATCACGGGCAGGATCAAGCTACCCAAGGACAGCTTCCGCCCCTCAGCTGGCTGGGCCTGGGCTGGAGACTGGTTCGTGTGTCCAGAGAAGACGTGAGTCGTGGGCAGGGAGGGCTTGGAGACCCCGTCTGCCCCAGCCATTTCTCTGAATGGGGTCTCTGTCTACTCTGCCCCTGTGCTGGTCAGAGTGACTCCCTTGAACTCTCCTGGGCTCATGAGGCAGCATTCTCTGCTCACAGGGCTCTAATGGGCAGAAAGTCCTTTCTGATTAAACCTAAGCTGACATCCAGTAGACTTTGCATCCGTTGGTTACAGCCCTTTCCTCCAAGATACCAGAGAAAGTCTGCGCTCTCCTTTGCATGTTAATCCCTCTCCCATCTCAGGCCCCCTCTCCCGTCTCAGGCCCCCTCTGCCTTAGTGCCTCTCAGGACAGCCTTATCCTTCTCCAACTGCATTGCCATCTCCACCTCTTCCTCCTCTCTCTTTTTCCATTTTGGTTGATATTCAACAATTTTTTTTTTTACTCTTTAAAAATTGAAGAGTAATGCCTATCATAGTCACGTACTCAGATCTTAAGAATGTAGCTTGATAATCTTTTACATTTCTGCAGCTATCTACTGAGCTTCAAATACCCATAGGGTTTTTGGAGTCTTCAGTCAGTGTCCCTGTTTCTTTCTTTATCTTGGTCGTGATGTTCTCTTCCGTCCCCTTGACTCGCTGCTCTTCCTGTCTCTTCCCCTCATCTCTCCTGTTGTTGGTTGGAAGTGAGGCTGACACGGACAGGTTGGCCCAGGCCCTGGAGTGCTCTGCCGGAGGGTGTGGATCGGTGGGGTGTTGGAAGAGACTCTGACTCACCCCTGTCCGCAGACTGCTTCACGACACTGACGCTGGCCACCTGAGCTTCGTGGAGGAGGTATTTGAGAACCAGACCCGGCTCCCCGGAGGCCAGTGGATCTACATGAGTGATAACTACACGGATGTGGTAAGGGGGTGCTCTGGGGGCAAGCGAGCTCTGCTTTCCCAGAGTCCTGGACATTTAGGGGGCGTGCTCTGGGGGCAAGCGAGCTCTGCTTTCCCAGAGTCCTGGACATTTAGGCCCAGGAAGGGCGTGTGCCTGAGAGAAGAATGTTCTCCCCTGCTCCCGCACCCCCAGCGCCCATGCTCGGGCTTTCGCAGGGCCAGTGAGAGGTCTGGCAAGGGTAGGGCATGGACCCCAAGTCACTCCTGGGGCTTTGCGAGTGTGCAGCGTCAGGCTGCATCTTCTCATCTCCTCATCCATCTCTTCTCACGCTTGCCTGACCTGTGTCACTCTAGAATGGGGAGAAGGTGCTCCCCAAGGATGACATCGAGTGCCCACTGGGCTGGAAGTGGGAGGATGAAGAGTGGTCCACGGACCTGAATCGGGCCGTTGATGAGCAAGGTGGGCAGTGTGTGGAGCCCCGTGAGTACCCAGCGGTCTTGTGAGGCATGTCGGTGGGGACAACTAAAGGCAGAACCCTTGGACTTGGGGTACTAGCCTTCACTGGGCTTCTTCATGTGGGGGACCTCCTGGGGAGTCCTTACTTCAAACTACAAATTGGGAGTCAGTGGCCACTTGAAAGTCTGTGTGTGTCCTCCGAGTGCTGAGTGGGAGATGGCCAGGCGATGAGTGACGGGCGCCCCTCCCCCAGGCTGGGAGTACAGCATCACCATCCCGCCTGACCGGAAGCCAAGGCACTGGGTCCCTGCTGAGAAGATGTACTACACACACCGGCGGCGGCGCTGGGTCCGTCTGCGTAGGAGAGACCTCAGCCAGATGGAGGCGTTGAAGCGGGTGAGCCTGGGGCTGGAGGTGGGCAGAGCTGAGGCCCCGGGAGGGGAGCCCGCTGGGCACAGTGTGCATCTCTGTGCACACACGCATGCAGGGAGCGTGTGCAAGACAAGCACTTGCGATGCTCGAAGATCATGTGTCACTCACACAGGTGCTCATGGACAGAAAGCACCCGAGTGCCCACGACTGTGCAAGGGGATGTGCTCAGCATCCCCTGAAAGGTGCGAGGTGTGCCTCAAGTGTGTGTGTGGCTAGGGGTCCTTGGGGCAGAGTCTTGAGATAGGAGCTTGGCTGCCTGCAGTTTGTTGAGGCAGTGCTCTCAGGGGTGCCAAGAGCAAGACTGGTCCCAGGCAGAGACGGTTTTGACTTGAACTGTGGCTCGGAAAGGGGCTCAACGTGGAGCACCACAGAGCTTTCCTTGCCTGGAGGCGAGGGGGCTGGGGTTTGTACCACCTTAGCCATCAGTCATTGGCTGGAGTTGCTGGGGTGGGCTGGCTGCATACCCTCCCCAGGAAGCCTGTTCCCTCCAGCACGGCCAGTTCTGCAAAGGGGCCTGCTGAGGATGAGGGTGCTGCTAGTCAAAGAGGCTGGGTGGGCTCAGTCAGCACTTACCAGGGGGCGCGTTCACAGTGTGAGCACCCCGCCCACGGCCATGCCCAGACACCCCTGGGATGCAGGCCGGTGCAGTGAGCATGCCTGAGCACACATCTGCCTGCGCCTGCTCCCAGGGTCACCCAGATCTCGCGTTCTGCGTGCCTGCCTCCCCGGAACCCTCTTGGCCTGCGTCCTTCCTTTCCAGGCACACGTTGGAATTTTGGCTCGAGAACTAGGCCTCCCCTCCAGTCCAGGAATAGCCTTTGGCATGACCCAAGTCCCTCCTCTCTCTCTCTGGTCACAGAGAATCTGGAGCGGAAGGTCACTGGGTCCCAGGAGAGGCCAGGCTTTTGGGCAGCTGGCCGTTCCTGGTGTCATGAACCAGACAGACTCCACTGTGCCCGTGAGGGCACCCAGGGGACAGAGGCGAAGCCTTACCAGGCACTGTGCCTTGCCTGCCCCCTCACCACCGGCATCGCCCCGGAGAGGGACACAGCCAGCCTTGGGACTGGCGCTAAGCTCGTGGCGGGAAGGGGCTTCTGGGACTCCCTTCAAGATGGGAAAGGGCCCCCTTGGAGGAAGTCTTGGCGGGGGGTCTCTCCACACTGTTGTAGGTCTTGCCTAGTGGTGAAACAACCTATGGCTGGGAAACGAGCTATTCATTTTGCCTCCCAGTTGCAGACCCATTTCCATGTTTATAAGCTGGGGTAAGAAGAAGAAAAAGGAAATTACAAGGAAACCTTGGATTCAAGAAATCCACCTAGAATCCAAATAAACAAACAAACCAAAAGCCCAGTGATTTCATCACTGCTCAGTCTCCCTTCCTTTCTTGGCTCCTTGGATCTCCCCACAGCCCAGGGAGCCTCTGATTTCCTGACCTGGGACTCTTGTCACTGCAGAAACCGCTCAGAGCCCCCTTCTCCAGAGGGCCCTCCCAGGTTTTCCTATTTCCTACCTGCAGGGTGATGATGCAGGGTGTGTGTGTGGGGAGACCTGGAGGGCAAGGAGGGCACAGCTGGAGTCCAACCCGGGACTCCCTGCCAACCTGCCAAGCGGCCCCTGAGTCTGCCCTGTTCTCCCATGCAGCACAGGCAGGCGGAGGCGGAGGGCGAGGGCTGGGAGTACGCCTCGCTCTTTGGCTGGAAGTTCCATCTGGAGTACCGCAAGACGGACGCCTTTCGCCGCCGCCGCTGGCGCCGCCGCATGGAGCCCCTGGAGAAGACAGGGCCTGCGGCTGTGTTTGCCCTTGAGGGGGCCCTGGTATGTGGCCATGCCTTTCTGGGGTTGATGAGGTGCAGCATGTTTTCCCAGGGCTGTTTAGGGCTGATGCAGGGGAGGTGCAGGGGGCCCCGGGATGAGACTGTGAATTCGGTTCTCTGGGGTTTCATGTGGGGACGTGGACACCATGCTGGGTATTCTCCTGAAAAAGAATAGCTCGTTTCTTGGCACCAGAATACCCGCTACTACTTTGGCAGTTGAGATGGGAACAGGGAGAGGGCCTGGACTTCTGGTGCTCCGACTGTGACTGATGCCAAGGGACCTGGCTCTTTGAAGAAGCTGGCTGGCCTGAGGATGGGCCTGGGAGGCTTTGGCCTGGCCCAGGGGAGTAGCCAGAGGGGTTCAGAGACCCTTAATGTACTCGGGTGGACTTGGATCCTCCTGAGACAGAGGCTATTTTGTGAGTATCCTGAGAATCTAGGGAGAGAGGTGCCTTACAGACCACTTCCCAGAGCTAGTGGAGTGAGGGTCAGATCAAAGTTACCCAGGGTCTGGATGATGTGTTCCACAAAAAAGATGTGCTCACACTTCATGGATGGACCAAATGGGGACGTTTGGGACCAGGGGATAGCCTGTCCCCTCCTCTGTTGGTCTGGGGATTTCCAGAGTTGGGAGTGATATGCCCAGGAGGAGATGTTACCTTGGAAATCTGGGAAGGACAGCCTGCCCCTTGGATGGGGGAGAGGGCTTTGTGCTGTGACCCACAGGAGTAGGTCTCACCAGCTTTACCGGCTAATAGAATCTGAGTGTGTCTTCATGAACCTGCTGTGTGTGTATGTGAGTACATGTAAGTGTTTGGTCTAGGTGAGGAGCAGTGGGTCTTAGCTCTCAGCCAGGGAGTACAGTGGGGAGAGCCTCCCCAATCTAATGGGATGGCTACAGAAAAAGGAGTTGAAGCTGGCAGTGGCCCTGAGGGGGCCTGGCAGGGCCTGGAAGCTACATCCCTCCCAGGACCTATTGGTAGAGGGCAGGTCCAGGGGTGACAATATGGGAGATGGAACCCTCCTGGGGCCAAGTGATGTCAGAGGCTCTGGAGGGAGCCCCTCCCAGGTCTGGGGGCCAAGTGGTGGGGAGGCTGAAGGAGAGGGCGAAGCTCTGGGCTCTCTGGGCCCCTGAGCTGGTGATCAGGCTGGTATGGTGCTGGGGGCGGGGGGTTGGAACTGCCACCCAGGCCGGGGATCTCTTTGTCCTTTTGGAAGGGGCCTGGCTTGGGCACAGGGCAGCGTGGTGGTGGGGGAGCTTGTGTGGTTCCCAGTGAGGGGCGGGGAATAAAGACCTTGGCAGACCTCGAGGCAGGGCCAGGTCTGAGGGTGCTGCCCACTAAGGGGCCAGGGCTTGTTTTCATCAGATAGAAATGCAACCGAAGTGGGCTGAAGAGAGGAAAAGAGCTTAAGGCTCAGATGGCTGGGAATCTGATTCACCACGAGGTGAATCAGGCACCAGGCCTGGCAGGAGCCAGGGGCTCACACAGTGTCCTTGGGACTCGGTGTTTCTGACTTGCTCCGTGGCCTTGGCCCCATTCTCACACTGGCTCATTCCATCTGGTGGCAAAGATGGTGCCCGTGACGGAGGCTGCCACCGTCTTCGCAGCCAGCAGAGCCCAGCCGGCCTTCTCTCTTTCCCCGCAGCTGGAGACCCCAGAGGGGAGAGTGCACTTTCTTGGGAGGCCAGGGCCGTCTCGTGTGCGACTGACCAGCTCTCCTGGGCCCTGTGCCCATGACAGTGCCTGAGCCCAAGGGCGAGAAGTGGAACGTTCTGATTGACTGTCTTGGGTCACGCCCCCTTTTCTTTGCAGTCGACAGCCCCACCAGGTTGGGGAGAAGAGCGTCTGAGAAGGAAACAAGCCGGAATGGTGCCGGGGTGCCGGGTGCAGAGCGCAGATGAACACGGTGCTCTTGAATGAGCAGCAGGGAGCGAGTGTGGACTGCCAAGGGGAGGAGGAGCGCGCTGGCAGAGCTGGGTTTAGGGCCCTCATCTAGTAGCATGGTGGACAGCTAGGCGGGGGAGAGCCTTCCATCACGAGGCTCCCAGCAGGCTTGGTTAGGGACCTGGGAGGGGGTGATCATCTGGGGTGGGAGTCAAGAGGGTGGAATGGACGGAGGTGGAGTGGCAAGGCTTGGGGAGGGAAGGGTCAGGCGGGTGTCAGAGGCTCCGCTGGGTGGACAGTAGGGCCACCCCTCACCAGGCTGTGGGGTGGGTGGGCCTGGGGCTGGGACGAGTTCCCGGTCAGCCCTGGCGAGTGTGGCACACACGGTGAAGTGCTATGTGGGGAAGATGGATCTGGCGGCTG